>PVJL010003212.1:24726-165295 GCA_004026885.1 Lyroderma lyra
GGGGGGAAAGACTAGGCTATATGATTAGAAACAAAATTAGAATAAAGGATGTCCATGCACAATTACTACTTTGACATTTTAGGATATATAATCTGGCTAACATAACTCTTAGTTATTCTATAACATCTATATCAGTCTTTCTTTCAGTATTGTTAACCAGTATTAATACATATAGTTTTAAATACAAATGTTTTTCAAGTGCACATTTAAAAATTACTTCTCCAATGGACACATATCATTGTAACTTTTAACACATTTTTCATATATTCAGGATAGCAACAAATTCCAGATGTGAATGAACAGCAGAAGACCATTAGGAAAAATATCTCAGAGGCTCAATGGTAATTAAGAAAACTTGTGGGAAAGGGGGAAAGCAAAATTAACTACCCTAGCATGGAAGGGGCTGAGAAGAAGAGTCAAAAGACATAGGATCAGACTTCAGACATGACAAGAAATGTTTCAAAACCTACAGATCTTCAGATTTGGGCGCTGATTTTTTAAAAATAAGATATGAAACACTATCACATACAAAATAACGGGTTCTTTCTTTAGTAGTAAAATGGAATGGCAGAAAACTGTATATTGAATTAGCTATATTTTTACTTTGAAACAAGAAATGAAAAGTTTAAGGCACTAATCTAAAAGTACATGTTTCCTTATTTTAATATATATACCACCACCAAAAAAGAGCAAGCTCTATTTTCTGTTTCACCCAAGGAGGTGATAAAGATGCTATCAAAAACAATTATCCTCAATACTTTTAGCTAAAAATCAAAAAAGTTCTACATATTTCTTCATTTCAGAACTGATTCAATTCAGACTTCCTTCATTCATCTAATTGCAGATTAGTAATTTACTGGAAAAGCATTTGAAATTTCGTATTTTCCTTTTTTAAAAAATTATATGTACTCTTTAATTGAGAGTAAAATTCTATAAAACTCCCAAATAAAACAATCTAACCATACAAAGAAAATATAAATTAATATTCTGTTAGGTTATAATATCAACTTGATAAAATACCTCTGAATACTTTCAGATTACAATAATATCAACAAAATCATCCAAAAAATGTATTATTGAGCATGGCTGATTTTACATAGTAGATTCCCAAAATAACACCATAACAAATTACATGTAAATTTGGGAGATTCTGCCCCAAAATATGGAATTATATTTAAGAGACAGGTATATAATTAAATTGAAGCTAAGAGTTTCTTAAATATAAAATTCTATTAAAATCCTTAAAATTAAGTATCGATCCATTAAGTATTTTCTGGCTTCAAAACCAAAAACTACGGTAATAATATTTAGCTCTACTAATGCCTATTTAGTGGAACTCAGATAAAAGAAAAGCAGGGAGGGGACTTCTGGTCAAGATGGCAGAGTAGGTAAACGCTGTGCTCGCCTCCTACCATGACCACATCAAAGTTACAACTAAATTACAGAACCTCCACCTTTGAGAACCACCTGAAGGCTAGCTGAACAGAATTCCTCCAACTGAAGAGAAGCCACGTCGAGACTGGTGGGAGGGCTGGACAGGCGGAGTAGGCTGCGCCCACACCCACGCGTGGCAGTTAAACATCGGGAAGGCTATCTGGGCAGTGGAAGTCCCCCTGTGAGGAGCAAGGAGTCCAGCCCCACACGGGGCTCCTCAGCCCAGACCAGCAGTGCCAGGAAGAGGGGTCCCCAGAACTGCCTGTGGAAATCAGTGGAGATGCTGACCGGGGTGAGATACGAGGGCAGCGGCAGCCCCAGTGGTCCTCCTAAAAGGCCCACACAGGGACTTCCTCACTGACAGATGCACTGGCTCTAGGTTCCAGGAGTGAAAAGGGTGCTGGGGGCACAGGGAGAGGAGCTGAACTATCTGATTCCAGGGTAAGGGGGAGAGGGGCAGCTCTTCCTGACACTTTGTTCTTTGGTTGAGCCCTTTCCTGCCACAAAGCCAGCATCTGGGTGCCACTGTTCCTTTACTGAGCCAGCAAGCACAGGCAGGCACCAGATCTGAGTCTTCATAGCTGGCCCTGACCTGGTCATTCCCGGCCACCCTGCCACACCCAACTCCCGCACAGACCCAAACCTCTTTCAGTGGTTGCTGCTAACACGTGGCCAGCCTCACCCCACACTACGGACTTCCCTAAAATCTCTGAGAGGTCCACCACCCCAAACGAGCAGTGGCTGGCATGAGCATGCCCTGTACCTCCTACTGAGCAGTCCCCAGCCTGGTACTAGTGGTAGCCGGCCAGAGGTCTCAGCTTAGCCTCTCCCAGGTGCCTCCAAGCCCAGCATAGGCCACTGCCAACCACGGATCACTTTGTAGCTCCTACCAGGTTGCCCCAGGCTGGACTGACCTGGGCCTGAACTGGAGCCCCTCCCAAAAGGCCCCAGAACCAAAACACCTGGTGGCCGGCTTCAGATCACATCAGAGCACCACCCAACCAGCTCCAAAAACAACACAGCCTAAGGGTGGATTGAGCAGACACCAGAGCCCCACCGAGTGAACTCCACTCTGTGAGCTCAGCCCCACACAGCAGCTTCTCCACTAGAGTCACAGCCAGTCCTCACAGCCAGTCAGTTTGAGGGTTAATCCCCCCGCACTGACATGCCAACAGCAATCAAGGCTCAACTACAACAGGAGAGCACACACAACCCATGCAAGGGACACCCATGGAGCACCCAGCTCAGGTGATCCCAAAGAGGCCCATACCAAGACACATCACAATTAAAATGCTAAAGGTAAAAGACAAAGAGAGACTCTTAAAAGCAGCAAGGGAAAAGCAGTTAGTTACCTACAAGGGACCTCCCATAAGGCTGTCAGCTGACTTCTCAACAGAAACTTTGCAGGCCAGAAGGGATTGGAAGTAAATATTCAAGGTGATGAAAAGCAAAGACCCACAACCAAGATTACTCTACCCAGCAAGGAAAAGCTAGAAGAGTTCACCACCACCACACCGGCACTGTAAGAAATATTAAAGGGACTTCCTTAAGAAGAATAAGGAGGGAAAAAGATGAAAAATTTACCAAAACTAAAATGGCAGTAACTATATACCTATCAATAATCACTTTAAATGTAAATGAATTAAATGCTTCAATCATAAGACATAAGGTGGCTGAATGGCTAAGAAAACAAGACCCAAGTGTCCATCCAGAGACGACTGGATAAAGCTGTGGTACATATATGTAGTGAAGTATTACTCAGCCATAAAAAAGAATGAAATCTTACCATTTGCAACAACATGGATGGACCTAGAGGGTATTATGCTAAGTGAAATAAGACAGAGAAAGACAAATGCCATATGATTTCACTTACATGTGGAATCTAAGAAACAAAGGAAATGAGCAAACAAAACAGGAACAAATTCATCGACAGGACTGATGGTTGCCAGGTGGGAGGGACTTTGGGGGGCTGGGTGAAAAAGGGGAGGGACAAAACAGTCATGGGGACGGAAGTACAGCACAGGGACTGCAGTCAGTAATATTGTAGTAACTGTGTATGGTGTCGGGGGGATTACACTTATCAGGAGGGTCATTTCATACGTTATAAAAATGTCCGACCACTATGCTGTACACCTAAAACTAAGGTAATATTGAATGCCAACTATAAGTGAAAAACAAAAGAAGGAAGGAAGGCAGGGAGGGAGGAAGGGGAAGTAGATTAAAGTGATAAAGTAAGAAGTATGTGCTTTTTTTGAAGAGGAATTACCTATTAAAATAATGTAATTATACATCGGTATGTTTATAGCCTAGCTACTTGTAAAATGCATCGTTCTTTACCTGATGCTGTTGAAGCTCCTCTTCCATTAGTTATTGCTTTGGAAGAAGGATTTGTAAGCATCTGTGTATCTTCCTTTTCTGCCCTGGGACATTCATTATGGTAAGAGGGATCTGGGGCTAGTGGTGCTGTAACTTCTGAGCCACGACTTAAGTCAAGAGGGAGACAGGGTCCCAGCTTCTCAAGTGACAAATGTGCAACATCAGGCACTACACAAAATAAAGAATGTAATATAACATTAACATGGATAAACCGGCTCAGTTAGTATCTATGTGGATTAAAATGCTAGATAAGTTAAACCGTGCCTGGCACAAAGAAGTACTCAGTAACCATCTGGAGAACAAATGAAGTGCTTATAAATCCAAAAGATGCAAGAAAGGCAAGGCAGAAATTTCTTAGTATTTTAGTAGTCTTTATCTCTCAGTGTTTTATCTTCCTTCATGCTTGGTTCTATAGGAAATCAATATACATTACCCTCTGGCACTGAAGATGCTTGCTGATGTTGAGAACTGATAGAGAATAGTTTCCCATCAGTGGCTGGAGAGGAAGGAGAAAGCTTTTCTACCGAACCATCAGGCATGGGCAAGGTGGCTAAACGCTGCGATCGTCTTCTCCGCTCACTATGCTTGAGAGGTCTAGGGGGGTTCACAGGCTGTGGAGGACCTAGAAAAAGATCTTCAATGTTCACGAAGCAGATACATGCTGGGGTGATCTTATAATATTTAAGGAGATAAACGGGAAAAATGATTTAAGTACTGCCCTCTGATGATGTAAGGTATCCACAAGGAATGGCATGTTCCAAAAGTAATCAAAGGCAAAAACTGTGCCCTCATTCACAAAAGAATTAATCAAAGCTTCTAAAATCAAAGCCTACTAGAACCAAAAAAAAAAAAGTAATAACATGGGAACATTCATTTCAGGAAGTTTCCCCAAGTGACAGACTAGAGTTAATTCTCTAACTACAGATCGTTGTGTTAGTTGCCATTTTTCCTTTGCAAAAATAGTTTTCTATATAGCCAAAGATTAAAAGAAAAAAAAATATATATATATACTTGTATATATATCCTTTTTGCTACATTACAAATCTAGACACTAAGGAAAAAATAAGGTGGGGGCATAGGTGACAAAAATCTGACATGCATTGTCGAGTTAGTGCTTTACTCGCCAAAGTAAAACTAATGTAAATAATTTTATCCCACCCTCATCCCCCAAGTGGACTTCCATAAGCATCTGTTTGGGCCTGATTCATTAAAAAAAAAAATTGAACACAAACAACTTTAAGTACCTATTATGGTCAAATAATCAGGATTTTAGAAGAAAATAACACTGTTCCTGCCCTCATATGTTTTGTTTTCTTAATAACTAACTTTGTGACTCATTTAAGCATCCTCTATAGCGAATATAATACAAAAGTCTGGAAATTTCTGTTTCCCGCCCCCCCCCTCCATCCTTTAGTTTTCTTCTCTCTACATGGCAAGTAAACATTTGATTACTTAGAATAGACAGGACTGCATAAGACCAATAATTCATACTAATTTAGAAAGAAGAAATCAGTAGTCTAAAGAGGTTGATACTTGGGATATTTAAAGTAATTTCACAAAAATGGAAAGAAAAGCATGGTAATAATTTTAAAAAATGAGAGTAAACATCAATTGCGGCAACACTGTGGTTATACCAAAATACAAAACAATTCCAATCTATAATACTTAACAATGTCCTGTGACATTGTTGTGACTCCTGGCATCATTTCATAAATGCCATAATGAGGAACCATTTGAGTTTCTCTGTTCTCCTCCTTTCTACCCATTTATTAAAAAGAACAAAACCAAAATAAAAATGTACCAAAACCTGATTACTTGGTAGAAAATATGACAACTGGATGGAAAAGGAGGTTAATATATTTAATTGATACAAGTCTTCTCAATGCCAACTATTTTAATTGTAGTGGGTGACACAGAATTCATAAGGAAATGTGTCACCCTCATTTACTAATAAAGGTACTAATTCATTTGTTATATAAACAGCAAATGAAAATTATCTTCTACCAAGTGACTTTCCAGGTAACTGTTTTTCATATTTTTCTAACTTAGAATGCTAACATGAGAAACACAGGGTCAACACAAGTATTATCTTATATACGCATATATCCAAACTCATGTTGAAAGGCTATTTTTTTTAAAAACTAAATTAACTCTTGAATTATTAGTGGTATTGGAACAGTAAAATCTGTCAACCGAAGGTCAAAGAGGCATTCTTCTTCTTTCATTAATAAAATTAAACTGAAGTTTGCATCCTCAATCCTCAAATAAGAATGAGTAAAATGTACTGCAGAGAGGGATACAGAAAGTGGGAACGATGACTCAATCTACCCATAAGAACAGTGCTGGGAGTTGAAAAAATATCTACCACGGGTCTTTTTTACATCTCTTTCTGATTTTTTCTTTGTATTTTTTGTTTTTGTTTTTGTTTTTGTTTTTTTTGTAATGAATCAGGCCTCTCATTGTGCTTGGATTATTAGTTGAGGAGAATCAAATTACAGTGGAATTTGTGTTATTAAATGGTAAGTTTTGTCATCCAGCAGTAGTCTCTGCACAGTAATCAGTCAGAAATGTATATGGTTTTTGCCCCTGAAATAGTTTCAAGCCTTCTCTATCAGATCCACTTAAGTCTGAATTTTTGAAAAGCAACTTCATAAAAATACAACAACTACAATCAAACTGGTTTTATGTATCTTATAGGATAAGTTACTATTTTTTAAAAATCTGTGCTCACTAGTTTTATTTATCACTGAAGAAGAAAGCTGAGATACAAGCGCCAAATCCTCGACTTGTATTAATTCTGGGGGAAGTGGTGATTTAGGGGGTTTTATACACCCAGAAGAATCTCCAGATTCATGTTTGCATTTCTTGCTGCGAGCCTTCCCTGAAGACAAAGTTGAGGATAACAGTGCAGGTTTCTGAGTGTTGGCAGAACTGCTAATGTCAGCTTCATGTTTTTTCTGACTTTGAGGTTTAGGTGAAATCGCCTGAATAAATAATAAAAAATTGATATTTTTATTTTGGTTTCTTCATTTTTGTTCTTGTATTCTATTTTGATTGTTAAGCAACTTTAGTATCCAAAAACATTGTTAAGCAACATATAACATTTCTATTACAAATGAAAAACCAAAAAGAACCCCACAAATTATTAACTAAAAGTTGAATAGGCTGTCTTTAAAGGGATGCTGTCAAGTTTTAAGTCTAAACTTGGTTTTTTAAAAAAATATATGATTCATCATATTCTCAGAATATACAATGTTACCTTACTGGAGAAATATTTTCAGCATTAAACTGAAATATATCTCTTTTGAAACCATAATTACCAATGACATTAATAATAATTAAACAAACAGGATTTTCATATTTTAGAACATTAGAGGAGCACATTTAAGCCTCTGACTTTCACATGTTTTCTTTCCTTTATCAAGTTTAACGCAGAGGTCGAAGTGACAGCTTCCATTTAAAGAAAGATCTCAACAGGAAAACAATGATCAAATTAATGAAACATTATCTTTAACTCATTTCAGTGCTGAAAGCTAGAGTTTCATAAGCGTTAACGCATCATGAAATCAAAGCCACCAGCAATAGAGTTAAAAGACTAAAAAACAATACAAAACAAGCAACAACAACAACAAAAAAAAACCAAGGAATAAAACCAAGTGTAAGTTAAAAACATTGGATTTAAAAACAAAATACGTCGCATTCTTAGAGGAGAGTTTTTACCTTCTTCCTGCCAACTGATACTTTTAAAAAAAAATTAGAACTTTGTCATTTCTTTATTCATTTGGCAGTAAAATTTCCTACATATGTAAAAATGTGTGTGAAAGTGAAGACAATGGAGAAGAGCCACACTGGATGGATCTGCAATCTATGGTGCTGGTATATCTACCCTGTGTCTCTTTCTGACATTCGTATCTGAGAGTGAAGTATGAGATACACTGTTTTTAAATCTACAGTAAGGTAGGCCTCTATAGAAAGAATCAAATTGCTAGCCCTCTGAACAATATGTCTGTCCCTAAGCAACCTTTTAACTTCCATGTGAGGGATGACTATTGGGTCTGCAGTTCTCTGGAATATGAAAGATCACTGCTGGGGACCAAAAAGCTTTCTGTTCCCACTAAATAAAATAGAAGGTGCTCAGACTTTGGTGAGAAGAAAAGTGTGTATTTGGTATTAAGTAGGGCACCTTTGAATGCTCTATAGACGGCATGTTGGACATACCACATAAAAGGGCTGTGTCAAGTGTCCCATTTATTTGTCATCATTTCTATTTTTGAATTTACTCATTACACATGTGTTTAAGTGTAGGTTAATCATTTGAAAAAGTACTCCATAAATGGAAAGGATTCCTAAGCTTATCATAAAGGTGTTGCCAGAAAAGTAATTAGAGCCATTACTTGTAAATAAACAATTTTATTGTTCATCTTCACATATGTGAGAGACATCACTACAGCATTCATTAATCTCGAGTTACAAAGTTATAAAACAAGATTTTAAAACTTAAATGAATACCTTGATAAGGTGCTTAACTTCTAAACAAGGACAAATTAACATTTTTAAAAACTTAGTAAATTATGCATCGAATGCAGGTTTTATCCAAAAGTAAATGTAACATAACAATTCCCTAATACAATTAAATAATCTATAATTAATAATCTGAGAATTGGGGCTCAAGACCACAGAGTTCAAATTTTTATTAATGTAAATAAAATAAATCCATTATTAGCACAGTAAATTTTGGCTGTAGGCCTGTAATAAATCTATGTCATGAGTGACATTATTTTACTCATTAGGACAACAGAGGTTAGTGACGATCAACACCTCTCCTGTTAAGTCTGCTGTTGACACCAATTGTGACGTAATGAAGAGTTTTGTAACTCGGCTTTTTAACTCTGAAGCAGGGCAAACAGCATAAAAACTAAGAATTTTGTTTCAAAACCTTTTCACATTGAAATCAACCTGAATGACAAACAAAAATTGAGGGAACGGCATTTTATGTTCCTTAAAAATCCAAAATAATTTACAAATTTTTCATTAATGATTACTGGTCTCTTTGTTACCAAACTGGCAAGGACTCTCAAAATTTTTAAAATTATGCAAACAGCAATAGCCGAGTTACTCAATTTTTCTTTCTATTTTTTAAGACTCAAGTTCAGAATGTTGTTTTCTGCACCTCTTTCTGAAATGGGCACTGCCCTCCACACTATCCTCCACATGTAAGTAATTTTCACCATCACGTTCACCTCAGCAGGATTGTGCATAACGAAAGATTGACATTGTAATGAATTTTCCAGAAACATTTTATTACCCAAGTCCCTGATTTATTGCACTCTGAGATTACCATAAACAGCGGTGAAAATACAAAATACTGTTACGTCCGGGACGCTGAATGCAGTAATACACAGTAAAGAGTCACGTAAAATTTGGCTGGTATACTAACAGTAACGGCAAAGACTTAACCGTTCGATGATCACAGAAAATCCGAAGGCATGATTTGCTGACACACGAATCAATTTAAAAGACCAGTGATTTAATACAACATTAATGGAGGCACTAAAACAATGCACTGTTATCAAATCAGGCCTAAAATAACCCTGAAAAACTCAATACAATATCAATTAAATTTGGACTATTTTTTTAAATGCATATAGATAAGAGCAAAAGATACTCATTTTAAAGTCTTCTTTATTAGGCTACTAATAAAGAAAATTAAAGGAATACAAAAAGGGTATCTTAAAACTACTTTAAGGCTCAGATTTTAAAACAGGAGAACCAAGGAAATCCAGTTATGGCTATTACTGTGTTCTTACAGTCTTACAGTGCCCAAGAAGTTAAGCCCTTAGAAAATGTAAAAGCATGCACAGTTCATTATGTACAGTTATTGTGGGAATCTGAAGGTAGCCAAGGCAAAATCTAGCAACTGCAACCTTCACGTTTAAATTCCTCTATTAGGTGGTTTAAAGACAGACCCTTAATAGTTTTTTAAAATTTTCTTTTTTTGTAGTTATTAAAATATACATCCTAGCAAAAATGTATGGCTCATTGATTAATTCATAAAACACACAGTCAGTCTAACAACACCAATTGTTACAATATAAAAGAAACTTCTTACAAAAGAAGCTTTATTAGATGTCAAAAACCCTGTTTTAACTCACAAATGAAAAGTATTTGTGTAAGGGTCTTTCTGTAAGCTAAGTTAAAGGGGGTCCAGCGGGAAGCTTATACCCTGGGATGCCTGTCTCCAGACCTTCAAATGTTGGAGACAAAGGCTTTAACGCCAGTCTACTGAAAAGAAACACTAATGAAGTCTGTAGTTTGTATGCCTTGGAGAAGGCAGAGTTAAAAATATATCATCAATTAATTAGCTTCCTATTCCCATATCTGATCAAAAGGGCAATTTCAATTACGTGGACATTATAGCTCCGCGATCATTCCAGTTGGGAACCTTGAAAAAAATCAAATGCTACCATTTCATACCTGCTCCAGCATTGGAGCCGTTTCACTGTGGTCTTCCTTTTTCTCAGCACCATCCACCCCAACAGCTTTGGATGCCAACAAACCTTGAGAAAAATTGGACAGAAATTGCTTATTAGAAAAAATACTGACTTTCACCCTAATTCACAAAATTTTAGCAGTTGAAATCCCCCATACTTTTTAAAATACAGGAAGTAAATACTCTCAAAAGTTTACTTGCCAAAAATACAAACACTCTTAGTAATAATTCAAGGTACTGAATTAGAATTTGAAAGTTCCTTATATAATTGTTTTTTTTAATATTACTTCTAAAGATATCCTTAAAACACCACACACATACACATGTATTCTGTAAAAACATTAAATTCTAATGGCTTAATGTCCAGAAACCTAATATTAGATTGTTAATACTCTTAATATGAGTTTGGTCTATACAACTGAAATACAACACAAAATCAATTGCAAGGTATGAGAAATCCTTCCAAACAACCTAGAATATAAAACAAGATTTTTGCTGTTGTATTAGCCAAAATAAATACTCCCAATTTTTAATTTCCCTTGGATCTTTTGACCTAAGTTTTACAGACTTTTTTCTCTACACCCACCTGTAGTTTATCTTCTTACAAAAATGCTAAAAACACTGATGGAGACATTTTTTATAAATGTGGGGAAAAAAAAGTATAGCTTCTTCCTACATTTAAATTAATATATCATAGCCAAATTCTACCAATGATGAAATATGAATAATTTGGGGGTTCCAGTTTTCTCCAATGTATACATACCACTAATTCTCAAATTTATTAGAATATTTTATCTGGAGTAAATATAATTAACTTTAGAAGACATTAAATCTCTGGTTTAATTTATAAATTAAAGGCATTTACTTGATCAAGATTCTTTGCTAAGTATATGACATGACAATTACCTTCATCGAAGCCAAGTTTATAATCCTTATATAATAGAAAGTATATGTTTTTACTTATGGCTACCTGGTACATTGAAGGTCACCAAAAATCATTTTTGTGTTATTTCAAAGCTGTCACACAAAACCACTGCTTCAAAGGAATCATGTTTAACAATCAACAACATAATAGTATACTTACTACAGCAATTATACCACCTATATTACTAAGCTGTCTACAGCATTCTTAACAGAAGAAAAAAGGTGCCCCCAAATGTTACATAACTTCGAGCTAGTGACATGGCAACTTTTCTCAACTTTTTCAGATTAAACTATCTCAAAGATGTTAAGTAATCTAAATTGGAATTCAAATAGTGAAACTGTATTATTAAGGTAACAGTAAAGGCAAGTGTCGAATTAGGCAAAAAGTCCCCTTCCTTTATCAGACAGTTGACTATCTAGCACTCAGAATTTGTAATTCAAAATAGAAAAGGCGGTATATAAAAAAGTAATATGGATACACCAATGACGGATATTAAAACTGGTATCTGATCCATTTTGCGATAACAATCTGCATACTTTGTTGAAGTCTCACACAACATCAAGTATAGATTTAAATGGGAAAAAATATATATAAATAATTTTACAAAATAGCCTATAAACCATAAATTCTATCCTAATTATATTAATATAACTTCGGAACATATTTGGGTGACTGGAAAAGATGGAGCATGATGTATTATTTCTTTAATGTTTAAAACCCGATTCACTAGGCTATTCTTCTCTAGCTATTATTTTTGAGAATCAATACTACTGAAATAAAAAGAAAAATAATTAGAAAATCAAGGTCTTCTGTAGGGTATAGTAGAGGTTCTACTTCTAAGAGTTATTCAAACAGGACAAAATATCTGCTATTTACTCTATTAAATATATTTTACATTTTGTTTCCTTTCATACAGGTAGTAGAAATACTTGTTAAGATCTCATCAATAAATGGAACAGACAACAAAGTGTAAGATTAAAAGTAAGGTATTGTAAGTTTTAAAAAAATAATTCAGCCATGCTCTGTGAATTTAAATTAGGATATTATAGACGCATGCAATTAAAAGCAACTTCCTCCTAATGGTTTATAAAGAAAAAATAAAGCTTTGTAACATTCTTATTAAAACAGTAATAGGACATTCAAAGAAAATACTTACATAATACCTGGCATCTAGTGAATTCAAAAACCTCAAATATGATCAACAAAAAGTTTTTCAGACTTTACATGCACACCACCTTACAAAAGAGTTACCGAATGCAAAAAACAAAAGGGAACAAAAATAAAATGTCCCTGAAGAGGGGACTCTGACAACGGCTGCCTTAAGAGGCAGCACAAAATCTGTTATCGTGACCTGCTAATGTTCTGGGGAGGAATGCAATGTCCTTAGAAAATGAAAATTAATTGGAAAAAAATAGATACAACTGAAATTAATTTGAGTTATTTGCAAATACATATCATCGATATATTACTAACAGGTCTTCCTCCAGAAGAATGTGTCAATAGAGTAATTATCTTAACAAAATGCATATGCAGTGTTAAGAAAATATTTAAGTATCAGGTCAAAGAGGAATGTCAAATCATTCCTGAGTCCTACCCACAAAGTTACAGTTTCTCAATATCCTACTTCAGCTATAAAATATGTAGGTGATCTCTCACTGCCAATAAGAATAAACAGAAAAAGCAAAAAAAAAAAAAAAAAAAAGAATAAACAGAACAGAGGCCAGAGCACCCTGGGGGAGCAAAGGCAAGAAAAGAGAACAAAGTGTTTAAGTTCGTGACTTACTTTTCATCCAGGTTCCAAAATACAGTATTTGATTAAGAATCAAATATTTTTGATATTATCAATATTACTGGCCAAGTCATTCCTCCAGGTTTTAGAAATTATTTTTAGAAATTCCTTAAGCGACAAACACATATCTAAGTTGGCTGAACTTCCAGGGACCCCTAGAACTATTAAAAACAGACCATGTGCCAACTGTTGATGGTCCTTTACAACCTGTATTTTAAAATCTACTCAAATTTCCTTGTAACTTTATCCCACAGTATGGACTCCTGATTCTCTTTGTAAAATTGTCTATTCTAAATCAATATGCATAAAGCATGTAACTATCATAAGGTACATTACATAATGAACATTAAGACTCTGGAAGAACATACAAATACTTTGCACCTGTAATTTCAATGTCTACTTACTTGGAAACTGGTGATAAAACTCATGCTATATACCATTTTCTATGTATAATAGAGATCAGGTTCAGAATATCTGTAGGACATGTACATGGGGAAGACAGTGAATCAATACATGAATTAAATTTCTCCAGTGGCTGGTTCACTTATCTCCAGCTATAACTACTTAAAAACTAAACTGAATGGGGGTGCCATCAGAGCAGGCTGAGAAGCTGCCATAATCGCAGCCCTGTTCCTCTTGGCAGCAAAGAGACAAAAAGACATGGATACCGGAGCTTCATAAATCTAAAATACACCGTAATTCCATAATAAAACTGCTATGTCATTATCAGTTCTCATTTGATTTTATGGTCTACAAATGAAATTTATTGTACAGAGGCAAGCTTGAGTTTCCTCCATCAAAGGCAATCTTACAACACCTATTGTCTTCTTGCGTGATTTAATTATAACATGATCAGAAATGGATGCAGAGAGATGAACTATTAAAAGGATTATCATACACTTAAATCTTCTAAGTGAATCAAGGGAAAAAAATTATAACGGTTTCACAGTTACAAAATCTTAGGCTTTTTTCTATTGCTGCCAAACTGTCACATGCTCACTTGAGATTCCCAAAAGGAAGTGAAGACAACTTCCCTCCTCACAGGAGGCAGGGTGTTACTAAGCAACCAGTAGTAAACTTCCTTGAGACACGTGGTAAAATGAGGCATGTGGTAAAATGGTTCTTTTTATCCCCTACTGTCTTTCCAAGGCCATGTGGAGAGAATGCTTCGCTGTGGACTGAGCTGTTTTCTTTTTCTACTTCTTTAAATGTTGAGCTTGAACTTTTCAGTAAGACACACAAAAAGCACACTGACTGACACTCAAATAAGGTTATGCAGACTGCAGGGAAAACGAGGATGCCAGTCAGCTGGCAGCTGCATCACGTCCACGTCACTTGCATGCTCCTCAGTCTTGGCTCCTCCGATAGTGCTATTTCAATCTCGGTGTCCCCAGGAGCGAAAAGGACTATTCCCCTTCTGCCACAGCACAGAGCACTGGCCTCCATTATTCTAATGCAAAAGTCGTAACAGTCACCTGGATAAGATTTTGGCTTTCTCCAAAGCTAACAGTTTCTAAGGAAAAGGGGAATGGGTGCGTTAATTCGAAATATTTCCTGTCCTGGGAACAATTATGTCCTTTATTAGAGAAAGGCACAAAAATAATATTAACAAAGAGAAAGCCTAGGAAGTGTCACCTGCTGAAGCCAGTTACAATCGTTTACCTGTAAAAGAGTGGTTCTAAAGAACCCTCAGCTACAGTCAGCTTTCAGTGAGCTTCCACTCTTCAGAAAGTGGACAAAATGTTTACATTTATTCTTGAATTGGACAATGAAACCAAGCTTCCCAAAATTATTTAAAAGAATGTCAACAAAGGTTTCTATAGCTTTATTAGGCCAAAGGCACTAAGAGCCATTGTGTCCTTAAAATAAGAACATGTGACTGAGTAAATATTGCATCTTCATGATTTCGTTTAAAGATTAGAATCATTAGGCAGAATAACCCTAGGAAGTGACGGGCCCTAGTACAACTGACCCCAATTCTAATACTTAAAACCCCTTCTTCGAGGACACTACTTGGGCTAAGGTTTTCAGTGCTTTTCCCCATCTGAGCA
Source organism: Lyroderma lyra (assembly GCA_004026885.1). NCBI lineage: Eukaryota > Metazoa > Chordata > Mammalia > Chiroptera > Megadermatidae > Lyroderma > Lyroderma lyra. The sequence continues at coordinate 39,792 of PVJL010003212.1, forward strand.
CCCCACTTCCTAAGTTACAATGAAACTCGGGAAAATAAGACCAGGTTCTGGAGACCAAGCTGAAGATGAGGAGAGAAGTTTTACGGACTCGTAGAAGCACTTTTACGTTGGGAGTTAACAGCTTTGTGTCGTCCTCCCAGCCATGGACAGCACCACCCCGGTGTCTGTCTTCCCAGCCACGGACAGCACCACCCCGGTGTCCATCCTCCCAGCCATGGACAGTACCACCCCAGCCACGGACAGCACCACCCCGGTGTCCGTCCTCCCAGCCATGGACAGTACCACCCAGGTGTCCGTCCTCCCAGCCACGGACAGCACCACCCCAGTGTCCATCCTCCCAGCCATGGACAGTACCACCCCAGCCACGGACAGCACCACCCCGGTGTCCGTCCTCCCAGCCATGGACAGCACCACCCCGGTGTCTGTCCTCCCAGTCATGGACAGCACCACCCCGGTGTCCATCCTCCCAGCCGTGGACAGCACCACCCCGGTGTCTGTCCTCCCAGCCATGGACAGTACCACCCCGGTGTCCGTCCTCCCAGCCGTGGACAGTACCACCCCAGCCATGGACATTACCACCCGAGCCATGGACAGTACCACCCCAGTGTCCGTCCTCCCAGCCACAGACAGTACCATCCCAGCCATAGACAGTACCATCCCAGTCATGGACAGTACCACCCCAGCCATGGACAGTACCACCCCGGTGTCGGTCCTCCTAGCCATGGACAGTACCACCCTTACTGACACTGGTTAAGAGGAAGCGTGTGTGACACTCAGAACCTCAAACGCTATGTCACCACAGGATGACCAAAGTAGATGAACTCAATTCTTACAGAAACTACTCCTACCACCAAGGTCATTCAAAAACCATGAAATTGTATAAATGTTGATCCTATGAATCCTCACAACATCCCTGTGAGGTAGGAAGAAGAGGTGTGATAATTTTCATATTTCACAACACAAAAAGCTGAGTGTTGAAAGATGCTGACCTTGAAGAAACTGCTTTTCTCACTAACCAGTCGTGCTACACCAAAAGATATTTTGCTTTATTAAAAACAAGCTACTCCAAAATCAAACCCCCCATTCCCCCAGCCAAAAGAATCATGTGGTTTACCAGTAATCTTGTTAAGTCGAGCTCTCTTTGCCTGAAATGAGTTGCCTTGGTTATTTTTCCTCTTGTTTGATAATGTGCTCTCTGGCTGTGGAAAGACCATCTTTGGAACGTTCTCTACATGAAGTCCTACTTTTAATAGAACACATACATAAGAGTTTATATAAAATCCAAAACACACTATATAAAGTTAAAACACATGATTTAAAAAAAAAAGTAAAAATGCTTTGCACTTAATCTTCTTAAATGTAGTGTCTGACACAGAACTTTAAAAAACACAAATCTCTCCAGACTGACATATTAGAAATAAGATTAACTACTAAGCAGCTATTCTTTGGGATTGAAAAGCAGGAAGAGAATGACTTACTGCTTTTCTCCATATTATAGATTATATACTGAAATACATGCAGAAACATTTAAGAGGTTAAAAAAATATAAACAAACAAACCCCCCCCACCACCACCACCAAAACCTACCACCAATAAGCTACAAATCAAAATCTCAACTCCTTTCTACTCAAGAATATTGGGAGCATCCACTATCAGGTATCCATATCACACCATTAATCTTCAGCTCTGTAAAATGCTGAAAAAGGTAACCATCCTATTATGCTAGGGAAGAAGCCTCGTAACGTAACTGCACGTTCAAACTACAGGGAGCCAAGGAAGCTGACCTATTCGTTATTCACTACGCGGGTTTACCACTGCTGTGAGGAATGAACATAAGAACATATTTTGTACCAAATGTATCACTAGATGTGGGCAGATCTTCCTTCTTTTCAACCTCTGGTGTGGCCAGAGAAGGTGAAGTTTCTTCCTTCTTTGAAGGTACTTTAAACCATTTCCTCTCGTCTTTCTCTTTATCTTTATTGCTGTTAGCGCTGGTTCGAGGTTTGCTCCCCGTTTTATTCTTGGCTGCAGCGGCAGCAGCTGCTTTGACTAAAGCTATCCAATCCTCCAAAAGAAAAACACAAAACATATGAAGCATTAAAAATTAATCAAAATTTAATTACACAAGTGAGCAAAAACATGTTTCACACTTTAAAGCTACTTTCACATGAGACAAATATAAACATGGAATAAACTATATTTACGAAGTAGATCATCGATATCACAGCTTACCAAATTGAAACACCTAATGGGTCACTTGGATTTATAATCTCATATAAACTAGGAAAATATTCAGTTACAAATAAATACCCTTTTGATATATTTTCTCAGGAATAAAATCTAAAATAATAGAGGAAAACTTTGACAAATACGGACTACTACATGACATGCTGGCTTAGCACTTTAGGGTTTAAATGCCAAATCACATTTCTCCTTTGTACAAGAGATCATAAAAGAAAAATGAGAAAAATGCTTATTAGTAGTCCTTATTAAGAAGAACATACCACTCAAAAGACAGTCAATTTCATAAAAATCAAGGTTTGATTTTATTCAATTTTAGAGGTTTTAAAGTTCAGATACCAATTTATCACAAAAAAAGAGAAAAGAAAAAAACAAAAACAGAGCTCCTTGACCTGGCAGCCAAGCACACACCCAGTACAGGCTCCAGGGTGATAACTTCACTCCCTCTACAACTTCCTGGACTCTGTTAGTAACCACTCTTTTGAGGTGCAAATATTGATTTTTCATGTGTTAATTCTTTTAGTTTGTCACTAAATAATTTTTACTGTTTTATTTTCAACTAAAAATACTTAATGTAAAACATAAAAAGATGTAAAGAAGTGATGTTAACATTTAAATTTTCATGATCGAGGTGTTTTTTTCTCAGTTATTTTTCAATTACATTTGACATGCACTATTATACTGGTTTCGGGTGTACAGTATAAGGATGAGACATTTATATAACTTATAAAATCCTCATTCCGATACTTCTGGTTCCCATCTGACACCATATGCAGTTCCTACCATGTTATTGACTGTATGCCCTATGCTGCACTTTACATCCCCGTGACTGTTTTGTGCCTGTGAATTGGTACTTCTTGATTTCTTCCCCCTTTTCACCCACCCCTCCCACCCCCCAACAAATCCAGTACCCATCTGACGCCACCCATAGTAACTGCAACATTATTGACTATATTCCCATGTTATACCCTATATCCCCATAAATATTACTTTGTGACCACCAAACTCAACTCCCCAATCCCTTCCCCTTATTTCACCCCCTCCCCAACCTTCCTCCCATTGGGCAACACACCAAATGTTTTCTGTATCGATGAGTCTGCTCCTGTTCCATGTTTATTTTCTTCTCTGGATTTCACCTGTAAACAAAGTCAACTTGTATCCGTCTTCCTTTGTTTGACAGTCCACTCAGTGCAATACCCTTCATGCCTTCTGACTGGAGCTTCTAATCCATTTAAATTGAAGGTAATTGCTGATGTGTACCTATTGCCATTTTACTGTCCATCGTTTTGCTTTTCCCGGTGTCCCCATCTTATAGCAGTCTCTAACATTCCTCGTAATACTGGTTTGGGGGTAACGAACTTCTTTAGCTTTCTCTTGTCTGAGAAGCTCTTTATTTGTCCTTCAATTCTGAATGACAGCCTTGCTGGGTAGAGCAATATTGGTTGTAGGTCCTTGCTTTTCATCACATTGAATATATATGCCACTCCCTTGTGGCCTGCAAAGTTTTTGTTGAGAAATCAGCTGACAGTGTTATGGGAGCTCCCTTATGAGTAACGAATTGTTTTTCTCTTGCTGCTTTTAGTGTTCTCTCTTTGTCTTTAACCTTTGCCATTTTAATTATAATGTGTCTTGGTGTGGCCCTATTTGGGTTCATCTTGTTTGGGACTCTCTGTGCTTCCTGGGCTTGTATGTCTGTTTTCTTCACCAGATTAGGGAAGTTTTCAGTCATTATTTCTTCAAATAGGTTCTCAATTCCTTACTTTCTCTCTTCTCCTTCTGGTACTCCTATGATGTAAATGTTGTTGTGCCTGATGTTGTCTCAGAGGCCCCTTAAACTACCCTTATTTTTTTTGGATTCTTTTCTCTTTTTGCTGTTCTGATGAGAGGTTTTCTGCTACCTTGTCCTCCAATTCACTGATTTGATCCTCTGCTCCATTTAGTCTGCTGGTGATTCCTTCTATTGCATTCTGAATTTGTTATCGTATTTTTCTGCAGTTTCTATGTCCTTCTTATCCTTGCTATCTCTATGTTGAAGTTTTCACTAAGTTCCTTGAGCATTCTTAAAATCATTGTTTGGAGCTGTATATCTGATAGGTTGTTTGCCCCCATCTTAATTCTTGTGGAATTTTCTGCTATTCTTTTATTTGAGATGTATGTTTTTGTTTCCTCACTTTGGACACCTATCTGCATTTGTTTCTATGTATTAGGTAGATCCGATGTGTCTCCCAGAATTGCTGGATAGCATTATGTAATTGGTGCCCTGTGGGGCCCTGGCACTGTCTCCTTGGTCACCTGCGATGGGTGCTCCTATAGCTTCTGGTTTGGTGCCAGTGCTGTGCCTGGAGCTACTCAACAAGTCTCGAAGCACACCAATGCCGATCGCCAAGAGCCCAGGGCCTGTGAACTTAAATAGTTTTCCGAGGAAGACTGCAGTGCAGGTGGGGCTGACTGCTCATCGTAGAAAGTGCCTCTGGTGTTGAGGGAGTAGGGTGAGGTGGGGTCCCAGTGAGTCAGCAGGGTGGAGAGTAAAAAGCTCAACAGACCATCAGGTTCAGCTTTGGCTGCGTGGGGGCAGGCACAGCACAGGAAGGATGGTGCCCACCAGCCAGCTGCATGGGAGGAGGGCACACCCAGGAAAAGTGGTGACTGTCCTCCAGCCCTCGTTCCAAAACCACACATCTGCCTCCAATGCCCCGAGTCACCATCCCTCTGCAGGAGCCCAGGATGAGTGCCCATGAGTGACTGAGTCTGCAGAGGCACTTTAGGAGGACATGTGGGTTTCCCAACTGGACGGTCAGAGTCCCCAGTGTTTTTCACAGTCAGATGTTGTGGGGCTCCTCTTCCCAGCAACAGTGCTCTGGGCTAGGGAGCCTGGTATGGGGCTGGGGTTCCTCACTCCCCTGGGTGGGAACCTCCACAGCTGAGATGTCCCTCCTGATTCTCTACCACCACCAGAGGTTTGGCTCCTTTAGCATCTGCACTGCTCCTACCAGTCTTGCCATGGCCTCCTTTTTTGTAGCCTTAGTTATAAAGCTTCTGTTCACTTAGACTTCAGAGGCTTCTCCATGTTGATTGTTCAATAATTTAGTTGTAATTTTAATGTGTTCAAGGAATGAGGCAGACACACTGTTTACCTACTTTGCCATCTTGGATCTCTAAAACTGAAGATTTTTTCAAACAAATATTTGTACTATCTCTACAGAATTAATCTTCCTTGAGGCTATTAAGCTGTCTTATAGATGGTCAATTCAGATTCAACCAAAACGGGTAATCCATTAAATTCTTAGCCTAAGCAACTAAAAACAATTTCACAACATCAAATGCATTTAATTCATGGGTTACATTAACAATAGGTTAATGTAATTAACCAATTAAGCAATACAGGTCATTAAGCAATACAGGTTGATGGCTGCTTAGTCTTGAAAATGTATGAAGACAATAAGGCATTAAAAATAATATCTATGTCTTTCTCTCTCTCTGCCATGACTGAAATGAACTGAAAACATCATGTCGCTATACTAACACATTCTTTCTCCAATTTTCTACTGAATACCCCACTATATGTGCCAGGAAGCATGCTAAGTGTTCATGACACAATAGTTGATAAAAGAAGCTGTCCAAAAGCCCAAGAAGCACACTGGCCGTGGAGTGACCACATCTTTGCTTCTGCCTAGAAAACACCTAGCAACTGACTTTCCCAGTATTTTAAACTATGTCCTCAGTACATGTCTTACAGGAAAGTGAATTACAACAAAGTTGTGAAATTAAGGTCGTACTTCTAATATGGAAAACAAACAAACAAACACAAATACACCAGTACAGGCCAACCCAATTCACTCAGAGTCACCTCTTTTTCTGGTCCTACCCAAAAGGAATTGACAGACAAATAAAATTAACTATAAGATAATGTGATAGGAGAAACAGTAGAGAAATAAATAAAATACCAAGGGAGAACAAGAAAAGAAAAGATTAATTTTGACTGAAGTACTATTGGAAGCCTTCAGAAAAAATGACAGATGATTGAATGCTGACACGGTGATCTAATTAGGCAAAAGGGCAGAGGAAAAGGAGTAGTGGGCACTCCAAGCAGAAGGCAAAGCATTAAAACCAAGGCATGACTTGCTTGTACATCAGAGTGTACACAGGTGGGAAAGAGGGGTCTACAGGTCAGTCTGAGTACCTAAAATACGATGGCTAAGTCGAGCCTTGAGAGTGATATTTAAGTAGTAAAGAAAGCACAACCAATAAAAAGAATGAAAGAGAAACAAAACTAAGCATGACCAGACAAGCAAAGAAAAGTGCTAAGTTCAGCAGATCCCATGTTCACAGAACATTTAATTTTGGGCTCCACACTGTGGGGGAAATTTTAAGTTGTTAAACAAATGTTAAAAAATGCCAGGGGTAAATTCCATCCCCAGCTGTTTTCCATTTCCAATAGAGAAAACTAGGAGAAATCGAGATTCAAGTTGTGCCTTTCTCAAACTGAAACTAGATATAAAAAAAGTTCTTGATCATATGACTTGTTAATCATGGGTTCACTGCATTTGTGTGATTCAAGAATTCTCTCATTATTTTGCTTTTCTATTTTTAAAAAGGAAAGATTCACTATCAAAAGTAACTGGTATAATCAAATGAATTAGAACTAATGACTGCTTCAAAACGTCCTATAGATAACAGAGTGGTGCACTGCACAGGCACTGTCTGAAATCAGGTCCGAGTTCAGTCACTCTGCATATTATGGTGGAGGGGAATTTTAAATAAGTCACTTAATTCTCTAAGTTCTGAATTCCTCAGTTGTGAAACAGAAATATCAGCCATATCTACGTCAAAGATTTGCTATGAAAATCTAACAAAACAATGTATGCAAGAAATGTTTTATAAATAAAGGATCTTATGAGCCAATCTTTAACACTGGTGACTTACAATGTAAATTTTGTATCAGCACACTCTCCAGAAGAAAAAAGAACAGGAGAGAAAAAGCCATAGAAAGCTCAGAGAAGGGCATTTCTATAGTGGATTTATTTAATGCCTTATCTTTTGCTGGTTCAGTAAGAGAAATTTTACTGTCTATATTATTAAGGAATTCTCAAAGTACTCAAAATCTAGATGCTAATATGCAAAGTTGAATTCTCTCAGCACTGCCCAAAGTACACCTGGCTTATTATATATCCTCTAGATTAAAAAAAAAAAAAAAAAAAAAAAAAAAAAAAAAAAAAAAAAAAAAAAAAAAAAAAAAAAAAAAAAAAAAAAAAGTCAAAAGCTTAGTGGGAAAAAACTCACAAAACAAGAGCAATTTATAAAAAAATAATTCTACAAACATTTTAATGTGCTTGTCATTTAAAATTAAACACACTACTAACCATATTTTCTTTGAGCAGTTTGTATTTTAGCATTGATTTTAATCTAACTTACATCATAATGTGACAAAAATACTTATTAAAACTAAATATCCAATACATCCAATAAATTAGTTTTTAGAACTTGAAATTTTACCACAAGCCAAATTGGTTTAATGTCTCACTTTGGAAAAAAATAAAGTTTTAGGGCTAGGGCCATCTCATGAATATCTGAATAAACAGAGTAATAAAATAATAGTTTTAAAGCAAAAAAAAAAAAAAAAAAAAAAAAAAAAAAAAAAAAAAAAAAAAAAAATTTTAAAAAAAAAAAAAAAAAAAAAAAAAAAAAAAGAGAGAGAGAGAGAATCTTGTTTAATTAAATGAGTATATATTAACCTAAGTTTACAATGTTTTACTCAATCTTTTCCTACATTAACAAAGAAATCACACCACTGAATGCTTAAAAGAACATTTTATTTATACATACAAGTAGAAAGACACTAAGCAATTTACTGATCAAAAACATTTCCATTTTAAATTGCATTTACATATTGACTAAAGAAAAAACTCTGCTAGATGATCACTTCAAACATAAATTTTTGAAAACCAGGTGATTTAAAATAATCACACTTCTCAGAAGATATCAGGAATCATTTTTTTAATGTGGTGGCCAACATTTCTGATTTCTAAATGTATGCATTTGACTGGAGCTGACCAGGTGATTTCAACACATTTCAGGAGGACATTTTTCACTGCATAGTATGGAACAAATATGTAACATATGTCCACATTAGAAATTTTTAGAGATTACTTTCAATGTCTTAAAATTAATTGTAGGTCCAGGTGCTGAAAATCCCAAATAACAGCAGAACATAAAAGAAAATATTTTTAATTTCTACTGGCACCTTTTCTTTCCAGTATTTCAGGAAACATAGTCAACCAATGAAATCATGGTTTTAACTTCATCCCAGATTCTCCTTCAAATGCTTACCGTTCATTCTCGCTTTGAGCAGTGACAAACCACGTAACACACTGCTTACCTCATATGACTCAGAGACCCCTACCCAAAACAGCCTACAGAGTGTCAGGTAAGCGCCTTTTAGGAGCAGATTAATGACTATGATTTATAGAAGGAAAGAAGAAGATAAGAAACTCCATATAAAATTTTATATTAAAAATGAACTTTCTAAATGATACTACATACCAGGAAAAACAAAACAGAATTAAAAAAAAGGCACTTACCTCACTTCCCATAGACTGGTTACACGATCCAGCTGGGTCGATAGGACAACACCAGCTTAGTGGATGCTGGGGATTCACCTGGAACAGAAACTAGGGACCTATAACTTTAGCAGGTCTAAAACCAAAGGAGCAAAAATCAAGTGTATAATTTACTTTACATTCTAAGCTTCTTTTTCTTGCTGCTATTTGGGGCTATCAGCACATAATCCTACAATTAGTTCACTTTAAAATTATATACATAGAATTTGATTGGTCACCACTGAAGAAGACATCCCTCTGGGTAGCTAGGAATGCTGAACACTCTTACCTGCCCCTTAGCATCCTCGGGCATGGCTTTAATGTGCATTCTTTTTAAACAACGAATTACTCCATCATAAAACTGAACTGTGAATGTTCCTGAAATTGGAGCAAGTCAGAATCATTAGAAAATGTAATTCAATCTTACAGCAACACTTGAAATCCAACAAGTAATGCGCTAAGAGAACCTCCAATTATAATTAATTGCAAACGAACATCCCTGTTTAGGAACCCATCAAGTTTATTAAATTTATTTTCTCTTCCCATCTGAAAACAACTCTGATTTTCCTATAAAAGTACCCAAATTACATCCTGATAAGCTGGTTGTAAGTGATACTGATTTTTACTGAAAGATTTTAAAGTTTATTTTGTAATTATTTAAATATATGTTTAAATAACATATCAGGTATGTTATACCTAGACAAAAATAAAATTATTTAGAAAAATGAATATTTCTATAAAAATTATCATTTGCTCTCTTTCAAAGTTCCTTTCCAAGTAACAGAGAAAAAGATCTAATATAGGAAAAAAATCATTTTCTCAGTAAAGGATTATGCCTTTGGAAATATTAATAAACTGGCTAATAAGAATTATAGATTCACAGGCTTTTAAGCTAGAAAATACTTTACAGATCATCTAGATAAAAGTCTTCCCGTGAGACCACTGAACTCCAAGAAGGCTAAATGTGGCATCCAATGACAGTGGGCTAGGCAGCGCCACATAGCCACAGCTAACACCGGACCCTTGTGCCTTTCCCACTAGCTAATCCTGCAGTTTAGGACTCAAGATTCTGCCTGCATGTCCATTACAAAGCATATTCAGACTCCATGCTTGCAAGTCAATCAAAGTCGTAGTATTAGAAAACATATAAATTATGTAGATTTTATACTTAGGAAAATTCCAATATTTTTCTATCATTTCCTGAACAAATGAGGGGAGACTGCCACTCTAAGTAAACAGATACTCGACCTTTACAAAAAAAGTATAAACAGTGTGATAATTGGTATTACTGGTTTTGACATTGGCACCAAAGCCAATGTCATACACATGCAAAGTTTTTTTATAATCTGAATTTCATCATTAATATAACACACAATATCACAGATACAAAGACCTAAACCCAAGTTATGAATAAAACTGATCAGTCGAATAGCAAGGATATGACCCTGGAAAACTTCTGAGCACGCCGAACCTTACGTACACCTTACACAACCATCATTCCTGCAACTGTCCTCGTCCTTCTTCGATGGGGCATCCCAGACAAGAGCAAGCCCCTCCCTATGACCACTGTGCACTCGCCCCTCCCTGCCATTATGCAGTTTCCTCTGTTGTGATGCCTCCCTCCTTTCCTACTTCCAACCCTCTCTTCAAGGATCGGCTCTTCAAATCCCACCCATAGTAAGAAAACTTCCCCGACCACTGCAGTCTACACCGATTTGCTTCTTCTCTTCAACTTCTCCGAGACACATGACAAACCCCTAACAGTTCACGCCTGTCAGTTCTGTTTCACTTTTGCAGTGAAGAGAAGGCTTGTTTAAGATTTCCTTTGACTTTTTTTTGAGGGGGCAGGTTCATCCACCATGTGAGACATACAGAAATTACAAAATAAATACCCCTAGTGGAGATGTTCAAAAAGCAAATTATATCTGCCAATATTTCACTAAGGGCTACTTAAACTGCCCAGGACAAATGGGATAGGGTAAAGACTGAGAATGGCTTTGCTTCTGAGTGTGTTTGGAGAGTATGCTTGCATGCATGCACTTGTATATGCATACTCCCAAGGAGCTTTAAGCATGGAAGAAAGGTCTCAAAGTTCACCAAACTTAAAGAAATCACTCTTAATTAAAACAGTATTGTTTAATTTGGCTTTGTTTAGTGTTATTTAGGGTGGATCTTATTATCCAACTGATTCTTTATTTCTTTTCCATCCACAAATCATTACTGATTGCCTATTCTGTGCTGGACTCTGGCCTGGACACTTGGGGAGTCATGTGTGTGAGATATGAGAATATGAACTCCATAACACTGTTCTCCTATAGCCTAAATGCACAGTGAGATGAAGGCCCTGGAAGGAAAGGAGGAGGAACCTTCAAAAATGAGATGTCCCTCGACTCTCCCTGGAGCAAGGTGATCAGTGGTAATAAAACCATAGCTATTTGTTATTTTACTACACTAAAACAGTAAGATGAAATAAGGCCTTTGTAAAGTTATAATATCTAGATAGACAACTATGACTTACTTTTTCACACTTAACATTCTTTAATATATCTCATTTTAAATGTTCTCCTTTTCTATCTTCTCTTACCTATTTTTTCTCAAGTCTGTTGTTGGTTTAAAAGTTCAGCTTAACCTGTTACATCCATGGTTCTTATTACCTCCAAATAAAATTCAAATTCTTTAGCAAAATTGCAAGATGCTTCATATACTACTGATCCTTGCTTCTCTCTCCAACTCTTCTGCTATTTTCTATCCCCTTCAGGAATCCTTCTCTCCCAACACATCAAAGTCTGCAGTTCCTGGGAAACGGCATGCCTCTCCTCTTCTTCTGCATTCACCATTTCCTTGGACAGAAAAGCCTTTCCATTCCTTCTTTATGTAGCTAACTTGTTCATCATTCAAGATTAAGTTTAAAGGAAGTGTCCCTGTACTTAGATTAAAAGCCCTTCTTCCAAAGACGATGTCACTAAATGTGTGTATCAGTATCAATATTAAATACCAGAAAAGCCTAGAAAAATTAATTCTCAATTATCTATAGAAATTTAAAAAGAAAAGGGCAGGGGAAAGATGCAATAAAGGAAATTCTCAAATTGATGACATTCCATACTCTTTCCTCAGAAAACATTATACAGTATTTCACTTCCAAGTTGAACTGATTTGAATTTCTCTGAATCTTTAACTTTCCTCACACTGTAGTTGAGAGTCTCATAAAAATAACTTAGTCAGCAAACTGAAAACAGAGGAGAGATTAAAAAGTATGCAATACAAGCCTGGGAACTGTAAGCTAGAAATTTTAAACTATTTACCTCTACTAACTTAAACAGTTTATTTAGGCATTAATTAAAATTAGAAATACAGTTAAAATTTTACTATCAATCCCATTTCAAACCTCAGATCATTTCAGATACATACCTTCTTTGTTAATTGCTTCAATCTTGGCAGGGTAATAGCGACAGTCTGTCCAACGAGCCAGAACTTCTTCTCCGGCTTTAAAATCCTATTTTAAACAACTTTTAAGATCAATACCATGTGTAACAAACGAGCGTTTCCTCAATAAAAACAAGCTTTTGTAAAATTTAGCAGAATTCCTTTTAAACTATATCACTACATTTCTAGCAAATGCAAAAAAGCTTGCTACTTACAAAGAAATCTTCCTCATCCTTCAGTCCTTCTTTTCTCAATGAAGGCCTCTCAAGGGGTCGCAATCGATTGCTATCCCAGTAAATCCACTCATCGTAACGATGACTCCAGCGCTCAAAATGGACCAACATCTTGCCCTCCTCATAGTCGATTTTTTCAATTCGTGATGGATACCTCAAAAATAAAAAGGAGCTTCATATCAGGAGAAAATTCTTATACCTGCTTACACAACATATTAAAAGTGTAAAATATTACTCACTGTTAAGATCACCAACAAAATATGAGTCTACATTTTTAAAGCACTGAACTAACCAAGTTTACTTATTTTTGTCTTTTTTTAAAAATGACTGTTCTCAATACCTAATGAAATAAACACTCAGATACATTCCAGTGGAAACAGAAATTACTGCACAAGAGCCTTGAACATATTCCCACTTTTGACCCAATAAATCTAATTCTAGAACTACATATACAAAATATAACAAAGAAAACAAACAATCTAAAAATGTGGTTAGCAAAACTGAAGAATGTCCATAGCTGTACAAACAATGGCATATCCACTGAGTGGAATATTATAGTCTTTAAGTATGTTTACAAAAAAATGTTTCTATACCTTCCAATAGTTTGTAATAAACATTAATGATGGTAGGGAAAGCTCAGTTAAACCATAAATTTAAAAATATAAAAAAATAACATCATATTGTTGTCTTCATGTGTGATGATTCTTTTATATAATTAATTCCAAAACAGAAATTAGTTAACTCAAAACTTTTAAAAAGTTTAATCATTCCTAATATACTGTATTAAATGTTCAGAGATGACTCAATTTTTAAAAAAGTATTATTAAATAAACTTAAGAACTCAATAGCAGCACATAGTAGATGATTTAGCCATAACAGTTTATCTCATAGTTTTGCTAGTTTTCAGTAAATCTTAAATTTTTCTTTTCACGCTGGAAAACTGGCTTTAAATAAAAAGCACAAAGGACCTGACAAAACTTTGAACTTGAGGCGCGGCCTTCTACTCGCTTTGTGGACCACTTACGCTGCTTAAGACTCCCTACACTTCTCAGGGGCCCCGAGTCATGCTCTGTGCAGCTCCTTCCCCCACTCTGGTCCGATGACACGGAACCACCTGGAATTCGCTCCAGTACCCCATGTCTGTCACATACCTGTGCTTCTGAACATTCCGTCCTTTCAGCCTCGCCCTGAGCTGCCCCTCCCCTCTCTGTACACTCATCTTCCAAGACCTGGTCTAACGTGCACTCACTTGTGTGAAGACTTCCCCAACTCCCCGCCCTTGCTGACTGCATCCATCTCGCCCTAATCATCTCTGTGCAGGTTCCTAAGCTGTGTTTACTGCCCTGGAGACATTAATATGTGCAACATAAAAGAGGGTCCTGTGGTCAAATCAGCTAGGAAAATACAAGACCTTAAAAGAGTTAAACTGTTTTCTTTATTGAAAGACTTCTTAGTCCCACCATAAGATAGAGATGAAGCATTCATGTTACCAAACTTAAAGAACTAGGCAACCCCTTTTATCAAGGACTATTTATTAACATTTCTCGAGATGGTAGAGATCTAAGGAACGTGATATAAGAAGCTACTCTGGCCTGGGAGTTTTGGGGACGAACGGTCCTGCTCACCTTCATATCCCCCAGCATCTAACAAAGCGACCGACACACACTGGCCACTCAGAAAATGCTCGGCATGAATAGGAAGTGGTGTTAAACAAAGACAATTTGCACATTTCTTCAGAACTAAGACAGCTGTCAACCCATTTATAACTTTAAGTTACATCTTCGTCTTTCTGGGGGAAGGGGTATGGGTGAGGAAATGTTCTGTAAAAGAGCAGCATAAAAACCAGAACACCTAGGGGAAGAACCCACTTGCCGTGGGGACACACCTAGCCCACTCATTCAGAATGAAGGCTGGAGGCTTGTCTTCGGCAGTGTCAGTCTGAGCTGTTTTTGCTGCTCCCACGTTTTAAAACATATAAACTGTCAAAAGCTTTAAGGGAACCCTAGGGATAAGACTGTCCTTGCATTTGTTTTTCAACTTAACTACTATAAAGAGTTTTTCTATCACTTAAAATGATAAATTTCTCCCAAAACCTAAGAGCCTCTAATTTCACATATTTATTATCAAATCTTTTAAATTTTGAAAAACAAGAGGTTTATTCTTATTACATTTATTGTAAATGTACCCAACTCCATATACCTGAAACATTTCTCAAAGTGAAAACAGTCCACAGAAATAGAGTCGAACATTAATTATCCTGATTGTCACAATATGATTCAATTCAGTAAAGAATCAAGATCTAAATGAGTTCAAATAATTAAATCTGGGTTGCATTTTTAAGTTACTTATACTTTTATAAAATGTTTCAAATTCTGTTGACTGAGAGGATGCCAGTTGCAACCACCAGAGTAAACACTGTATTTGGGGAACTTCTTCAGGATAATTCACAGTATGTTACACTCTTCACATAAATATCTAGAGATTGATATGTAAACTTTGAATGAAGGCCAAGAATTTAAAAAATAACACGAATACTCAAGATTATCTTTTATAATTTTTATATCGTTTACTACTAATCAAATGTTGAATCTTAAATAAAGGTGTCATAAATATTACCATTACAAAGAATGTCCAGATTTCTGTTTATTTATTCAACATACATTTGGGCATCTAGTAAGATTAAGGCACTTGCTAGGCAAGCCAGTAGGTAAAAAGGAAACACAATTAACTCGGTCCTTCCAGGAGCTTAGCTTGGGTCAGACAAGGAGAAAGAGAAGAATCTGAATATTTACTGAGAGTCTTATGTGTGTCAGGCTCTACGTTCTTTCCTTACTGAGTGTCGACTGGTCTTTTATAACTATCTCGGTGGTCCCAGTAACCCTCCAAGATATAGTTAACATGGTCCCCATTTAATAGATGAAGACTGTCCAAGAACCCTTGTGGCAAGTATTCAAAGCCAAAACTAACCGGCACACAGCCTACAGGAGAAATGGGATAAGGCCTGTATCAAAACAATTATGTCATCCCTGGTAAACTGGTAGGTACATACAAACATTTTACATAAGGTGCTATTATACGTAGTTCAGAAGGAGTTGAGAAGTTCACTGAAGGCCCTTGGGGGACACAGTCTATGTTGGTCTCAGTGGGGAGCTTGAAGGACTTAGGCTTAATAAACATGGTGCAAACAAAGTAAAGTAGAGACACAAAGCATACCTCATTTAGTCACTGGGCTCATTTACTTAAAACGATAATGTGACTCAGGATTAGGCTATCGTCCAATGAGGATGGAGAAATAAGTCCTGTCTTCTAGGAACTCATGATTAGAGACTGAAGGGATATTTCAAAGAAATAGTTCCATTTGGCTAGACTATAGTAAGCAGCACCAAGTGAAAAAGGAGAATAGCAAAACTGTATTGGACTGGCTAGCTAGGTTCACACTGAAGGGCTCTGAAACAGCAAACTAATAAAATTACTCTTTATTCTACAATCAACAGGGAATTCTGTAAAATTTGTACTTAAATTGGTTATCAGTTACACCCTGGAAAAAAAATTCTAACATCAAGAGCTTTCTACACATGTTAAAATACGCAAAATGGCAATTTAACATATAGTTTTACAGTGAAATGATTTCCCTGTTCTAGCAGATGGCCCATAATAATAATAATGCTTTGATACACACAGTGAATGAAAAATACTGTTGAACAAATGTATGCACAAATGTTTCTCCATCTTGAATTAGAGCAATATTATTTTGATGCACTATTTATATTTTATAGTAGTTAGAGTGTGAATGAAACATAAGAGTTTTCGTATTGAATTTGGAAAATGTAGTGATAATGTTTTTATTTGTCATTTTTTAAAAGGCTGACTCATGGAAAGCTGTTAAAGAACAGTGATTAGGCTGAGTCCCAAACATTTATACAAGATTTAAGAGATGGAAGATCAGTTTCTGAGTTAAAACAATTAGGAATAAGAAGAAAATACCATAGTTCGCATCTCTCAAGTGTTCAAAAGAGACAGAAAGAAGATAACCTCACTAGCAGTATGATTCCTCAATGTCAAAATTCTACACAGAGCTCTTAGCCCTTAATCATCTGACACTGCAAAATACCACACAATTTCCACTATCTTCCCTATTCTAATTCCACTCTGAAATGCATACATTGTTTGATATTTACTTGTGTTGAAAATAAGGGACTGCCTCCATCACTTACACTTAAATCCTAGAGAACAGAGTTCACTCTAAGCAAACTTAAGAAAAATGACTCGTCCTAAAATTGGTTCTTTGTTAGGCTTAACAGAAACAAGAAGCATTCAGAAATACTGAGAAGACTTTATAATGATTCTTGCTTAATTTAACAGAATCTTCATACATGTAAATTTTACCATTGTAATTTCTCAATTGATTTCTGGGACGCTTTCTGAATCACTGTGGTCAAAGTCTTCCAATGTTCAAATTACATGTGGCTACTGCTACAGAGTAGAGCAGGGGTATCCACCCTTTTGGCTTTCCTGGGCCACCCAAAATACACTAACACTAATGATAGCTGATGAGCTAAAACAAAAGGTTCATATATAATTTTTTTTAATGTTGTAAGAAAGTTTATGGATTTGTGTTGGGCCGCATTCAAAGCCTTCCTGGGCTGCATGTGGCCCGCAGACCACAGGTTGGACAAGCTTGGCATAGAGCAAGGCCATTAACAAGAATAATGGTAATTATTTTCACTTTCTGTGAACTCTTACACCACTTTAGTGTCCTATTAGATTATACTGGCATTTTAATACTATCACTAGTGCTTCTGATTTATAAGATTATTCAAAAAGTAGCAAGATCTATGGATTCTAGGCTAACCACAGAATCCAGTAAGAACCAGATACTGACCAAAATGATTAGCTATACAATGAATACACTGTAGCAATTCCCTATAAAAAAAAAGCACCAACTTTTCAGTGTTGTCAAAACCTAGAATGGGAACTACCATGACAGACGAATTGCTCTACTGGCTCACACTGTTAACTGTTTTACATGGGCAGGTCCTGACTCACCCAGTAGATCAGCAGACTGTGATTCCCTAAGGCTGTATGCAAAATGCTGTGTGTCTGGTGTAGGTGTGCATGGGTAGTCTTTTGAGGTGGGGCATCCCAACTTTAATGAGATTTTCAAAGGGGTCCTTGATCAAAAAAGAAGCTCTTTCTGGAAGGCAAAATCATCTATTAATACTCAACTACAGGTGTGCTATTATCCTCGGAAGGAAGATAGAAATGATGGGCATGCAGCTATGCCAGAACTACAATCTGACAGATTACATGAGGAAACGGCAAAGGAAGTCCTTGATATACAATGGCCTAGGATCTTCTGCACTTAAGCCTAAGGACAATTATCAACTACTCATTGACAAGTTACAATCCACTAAGCAAGGCCACACAACATTATCAAATGTCCTAGAGAACATCAGAATTCACTCTGAGATTTAGCTAATTATTTAAATAAGTGCCATATTAATAAAAAAAAGGCAAAGTATCTTTTAAGACTGCTCCCAATAAATTATTCAAATTATATATTTTACATAAGTCATTTTGTTTATATTAATAAGAATACATTTTCTAATTTATGTAAATTTAAAAACTGACAGTTCCTCATTCATTTCATTTAACGCAACTAACACTGAGTCTCTAATTCACTATGTGCCATACACTAAAGTAGCAATAAAACTACAAATACAAATAAGATATTATTCTAATCAGCTCAAATTCAAGGGGAAGGGAGAGAGAATGTTAACACAATGACAATATAATGTAATAGCTAGCATAGTAAAGATACATTATAGTAGCATACGGAAAGAGTACCTAAATTAGATGTTCTACTGGATAAAGTAGTTCTTTAATTTTCAAAGAATGAAATACACTTGAAATATGACTTAAACATAATTTAAATGTCAGCAGAAACTTAGGTAGCTAGGAGTAACCATTCAAAACAGTTTTGTGGAAGCAAGAAACTCTAACATGGTGTCATACAAAATGCCTAAAACATATTAGAAGAACTAGAAATAGAGAGGTAAGAACGTCCTTACATATGACTGTCAATGAGGATGATTTGTTAAATAATAAAAACAAATATAGAATTTTATCTAAAGCAGATAATAGCCTTATAACCCAGTGACCTCTTAAAAATGTGTTTTTTTGGAAGCACTTTAAATTTACATTATGCTCTGTAATTGTCAAAAGCATTTTCTCACCCATTTACTCACTGATTATATTAACTATAATAATGCCCCCTAGTAATATAGTATTTGTAAATAAAGCACTTTGAGATACTGCATATTAATTTGTTTCACTTAATATGAACAGTACACTGAAAACAAAACCCTTTTTATTAATTCAAACTTGGTATTCCAAAATGAAGTATAAATACAAATTAATCTAGAATTTCTAAAATAATCAGATGATAACATATGTCAAAATAGCATTGTCTCCAACACTGAATACTAAAAGTCTCATCACATTATCACTCAGGTCCTTTCAGATCCCTCTTTTCAGATCCATTTCTTCGCCAGGACCCATGTGCAGTACAAGCTGCCAGGCTGCCCTTCTTCCTACCTGTCCACAACCTTTGCAGCAGAGAATAGCTAAGAGCAGAGTTAGCAATGCATTTTCCTTTAGAGCCTGTGGCAGCCACCTTTCTACCTTTCTAAAGTCTCATTTTCGATCCCTGGATTTAAACTCCTATGCCTCTCTACCTCCTTAGGACCTAAATCCCCTGCCATGCCTACTCTCATTCTTACCAAACCAAAGTGCCCACCCCACAGTCTTCAGACTCAGTACCTTCTCCCACTGCAAAAATCAATTAGACTTTCCTACTCTACCAAAAACATGCCACCAGCATATTACTCAACAATTACGTACTTCATATAATTTGGAATGGCTAACATGACCAAACTCTTTTTTACTTAATTTTGTCACAAACTTGAAACTCTAGCAGGGTGCAGTCCAAAAAAATTCTATTTCTTAATATGTAGCATTTAAAAAATTATTTTACTAATATACTCATATATGTGTATATGCTTATTTAAGAATTTACAGTCTCCTCCCCCATTCAGTTCTACCTTCTTAGAATAATTAATGTTCATGCTACTATCATTATTAAAGCTAACATTTATTAAGTGCCTACCATGTAGCAGAAACCATGATGAGTTCTTAATATGCATCAGCTTGCTTAATCCTCAAAGAACCCTGAACTGGGTATACAAGTACATAATAAGTGGTAGATCCCTGAAATGAAGCTTGTCCTTAAAGATTGAGCTTTCGATCAATATATTATATTCTGCATTGTGCAACTAATGATTCTCAGCTCTTGTCACACTTACTACAATGTAATTCCCAGCCAGAGAACTACCCCCCCCCCACCAAAACATTTCAAATGTAGGGGGCTTTTAATAAAAAGTACTGAAAACAGATGCAGAAAATATATATTAAACCCAAATTATGTTATCTGTTTATGTTTTCTTGCAAATTTAATCTTTTGCTTTTGACACAAATGAAGTGCCTAAAGTTGTTTTTTGTTAACCCAAGAGTACCAAATAAACATCCAAAGGCTCTTTACTAAAATTTCTCAAAACAAAAGGTACACTATATCTCAACCATTCCTTAGTAGGCAGCATCATGTTATTATAAGAAAGCGTCTGAAAAAAGAAAGGTAGCTTCGCTTTTATGATGTCTGGTAACTGTCGTAATATAAATTTTAACATTAAGACAGGAAATCTAGGATATGATTTGTTACAGAAAAGAACCACGAGGTGACTAAAAATGAATTTAATTTGCTAGTCGGACGAATATGCTTCGTTTTCAGCCTTTGAGTCACAATTTATTTGCTGTCATTTTTTCCAATGGTAACCAGATTGCAAGATATTCTCAAAACTTTTTGAGGTTCATTCTTTACCAACCCATCAAAATTTAGTAAATTCTGCTGGGCACCTTTTATACGTAATAGGGGCCAATCCTTATGCATATACCATTCCATGGAAGGGGCTTATATTCAACACCTTACCTAACTACAGTGTACTAGAAACACTCATTTTTAATCAAAGAGGGATATTTTTCATTTTTAATCAAAGAGGGATAGTTTTTGTATTAAAAAAAACAGACTTTTAAGACATACTGACATATCCTTTCTTCAATTTTACTGCAATAATTCTCTCAAAGTTAATTACTGAAATAACATAATACTGTATATCAGGGGCTTGTATATTTGGCTTCCCTGGGCCACACTGGAAGAAGAGTTGTTTTGGGCGACACATAAAATACACTAAAACTAACAATAGCCGATGAGCTAAAAAAAAGGTCCGTACATAATTTTCGTAATGTTTTAACAAAGTTTAGGAATTTGTGTTGGGTCACAATCAAAGCCGTCCTGGGCCACAGGTTGGACAAGTTTGTTGTGTATCAATATCTAACTTAATAAAAAAATTTATGTGCAGACTAATGCACCATGGGAGGCAGTAGCAAGAATGGTCCATAGTTCTTCAAAATATAAAGTCTTATAAAACTACTAAAAACCTGGGACTCTAATGAAGAATAGCAAAACTAGGCTGCCTTTTCAATGTCATGTTAAAAAAATGGTACTACTCGTATTTAAAACTTAAAATTAGTATTTTCTCCCTTGGTTAAAAAAAAAAAAAAACATTTAAAACCCTCCGCAGACAACAGTTCTGTCTACTCAGCAAAACTACAATTGCAAAACACTCTTTTTAGTAGAGTTGACTACCATGACAGATTAATTATTTTCCTGCTACTGGCTTTAGTCGCCTTCCCAACACAAAATAAACCATTATCTAATGCTATGTGACAAGTATAAAATCTCACTATTTATAATAATAATATTCAGCAGGAATGGTGTAAGGAATAGGGAGTTGGATGGGTGTCAATATGTGATGGTTGAGCTTCAACCAAATGTCAGATAAGCAAATAAAACAGCCTTATATCTTGTTCTCACCTGTGCCATCATATGAACATACATACATACACACAGCACAGCAAAACACGCCTGAGGTTCCCAGACCTTATACTATTACACATTTATGAAGGAGGCTAGGAAATCATCAGCTTCAAAGTTTGATTCTAAATAAGTTTGGGAGGAAGCTTCTCCAGGACAGACAGGCCTAAAATTAACCTTCCTTACAGAAGCATCTAATTCCACAGAATAAGAGTAACACAGGCATGCTGGACTCCAAGAGCCCTTCTAAACGCCAGACACATGCATATCATTAGAGCCAGTTATAAATTAAGATAACCTGTGAACACTGAGCCCATTTACTCCTGAAGCTGAGGCTCAACACTTCAGAGTGTCTGTATATGAGGAAATGGGTTGTAGGAAGAGATCACCGGACTGGGAGCCAAAAGAACCTGGCTGCAAGACTTGACTCTTACAGCTAGGTGGACAGGAATAAAAGTTAATGTCTTTGAACCTCAGATCTGTCCATTCTAAACTGGCAAAGATCAACCGTTACCTGATAGGCTTCTTGTAAAATTCAAGTGACATACTGAAATTTTTCTAGAAATCCTAAATCACAGAAAGCATGTCTGATGAAAGTCAATGTGTGATTAGCTATAACCATGGATATTTTGCTTTGTTTTTAACAACAAGGACCTAAACAGCTGAAACAGGAGCAAGAAAAATGAAGCACGTCAAAGTGCATGCAAGTGAAAATATCCTATTTTATTCCAAAATAGCAAAAAGGATTTCTGGATCACAAATAAAAATGTACTTACATTTTATTTCTGCCAACTAATATAAAGAATTAAAAACAGACTACATATTCAAAAAATAATCCTGGATAGTTCCACTGTCATCCACCTCAAAACTATCTTCAGGTTAATAACTCTGTCTAGTCTAGACCAGTGGTTCTCATATGTGGTCCCCAGACCAACAGCATCAGCATGACCTGAAAAGTTGTCAGAGATGCAGATTGTTGAGCTCCACTTCAGACATACTCAATCAGAATCTGTGGGTGCTGGGCCCAGCAATCATGTTTAACAAACCCCCCAGGGATTGTGCTGCAGGATAAATAAAGTCTGAGAGTCACTCTTCTAAACTTCACCTGAATCACTTTTGAAACTATAGTATCAATGAACTTTGTAAGAGAACCAATCTGTTAGTAAATTGGTACCACACAGAAAGTTAGTATGCTAAAGTATCCTACTGGGCAAATATACTTTTTTAAGCCAATAGTTACAATGCTACGTAGTTTCCAAATTAAATGATTAATGAAAAAGCATTTAAATGACTAGCAGGGGACATTGGATAAAGGGTAACAACCTGCTCAATACCACTATACTCCAAATACTTTCAAATCTCTGTACTTTTGTTCCAAAATATGAGGTCAGGCAATTTCGCAAACTCATCCTAGACCAAGTGCTACATTCCTCAGTGCTGCATATCACTACGGTCACCTTCGAAGAACTGCCCTTGGGAAGCTGTGCACTGATGCCAGCACCTAGTCCACCCTTCAAAGCAATTCTGGAACTCTTTTTCTGGAATGGCAAGAGAGCCGTCATCATCCCCAACATCTGACATTTAAGTTCACGAACTTGCCATCGTGCACTTACGTTGGTGGCACTGTACAAACAACTCAGAATAAGAATTCCCAAATTGCTCTGAAGGGTGGATGAGGTGCTGGCATTGGTGCAGCTTCCCAAGGGGAGTACTTCAAAGGTGACCACAGTGATATTAGGCAACGAGGTATGTAGCACTTTTTCTAGGATGAGTTCATGAAATTAACTGTCCAGCCTTATATGTTCACGTTTCTCCACTTTTTTCAACTCATTTTAATCTTTTTCTGGTGACCAGCAGTTTTGAACAAACTCCATGACTTCTACTCATCTATCTCACTTCTGCCTCAAGTCTGATATATACCTATGTGAGATTTAAAAACCTGTCATCCCTCACTAGGTTGAAAATAGATTTAAAAGAAAAAAGTTTCAAATTCAAGGGATCTGAGAGATCATCTAATAAAGCACACTCTCATTTTAAGGACATTAAACCAGAGAAGTAACTCTCCAAAGTCACAGAGTTCATGGCAGAACCCACATCTCCTGACTTCCAGTTAAATTAACTGTTATGTCTAATCTTGCTTTCAACATTTTTTGTAAGGAGGAAAGAGAGGGAGAACTTTATTTTTACAAGTTTACTGGGCTTTCTTATGTGAAACTTTTACACAAATTAAAGAACTGAAATGCTTGAGCACTAGTACAGACTTGGTGAGTAAACTGACAGTTCACTTAGTTCTTAAGATTTGAAATTTGTGACTTTCTGAACGTAAAGCATCTCAGAATTTAAACTAAAAGTTTATGCATTACAATTTGAAATTCTCGGCAGGAAGGGCCCTTAATCTAGAATCATAGGTTTCCTATGACCACTCACAATATACAAATCAATTATTTTGGAGTATAAATGTGATTGTAGGTGTTTCTAAATCTGAGCTGAAATTACGCTTTCAAAGGTAGTTTGAGACTCCAAATAAGAATCAATACTTTTTAAGTTAAGTATAAAAAGATTTAGGAAAACCGAACATACAAAAAAACAAAAGTTTACTTACATGAGCAAAAGAATCTCTATTTTAAAAGTACTCTCCTAAGATTTTTACAAATTTCAAACTCACCTAATATAATCAAAATATGATTTCAGTTTCTAAACTTGACCTTTCAGGAGTATTCTTTTACAACAATAGATCACTGTGCAACTTATCTCTACCTACGTTTTCCTTTGAATAGCTAAATCCAATTAGAAAAAAGCAACCTTTTTTATTCAGAAAATATGTACTCAAATTTAAATTAGAAGGTATTTCTTCTTGCTATAATCTAAATTTCCTCAATTTCCCCACTGTATTAAAATATGGTTTATAAACATTTTTAAAAACTCACATTTGCAAATGTTCCATACAATTCAAAAAAACTCCAAATGTGTGGAAATAGCATTTGCCAATTCAAATTTATACTGTTCTACCAAACTCTGATACTTGGAGACATCTCCACTTTTTTTAATCTTTCATTTTTCTTTCCTTTAGATCTACAAGAGAATTAAATAGAAATATTCCCAAAAAGGTCAGAAGAGCATAACTCATCTGAATGTTTTAAATTAACTCTGTATCTATTTCTTTTATGAGTAACACTTTTGTGAGTATGCATCTTACTTGAATTGTTTTCATAATTAAATCACTTACTATAGAGTAACTATTTTAACTGCAATTAAAAGACAGAACTTAACAGTCAAAACCAGTTTGATTTCATCACTTTTTTTACTGAACAATAATCAGAATGATTGGCTACTTTAATATTTGTAAGGTTGCTTTGTAAACTATAAAACTACGTGGAAACAAAGATTTTATTATTGCTTTAAAAATATGGTTTATAGCTTGTCGCAATGACCTAATTTCCCTTTTACATTCCAGGCCATTCTGATGTCAACATTAAAGCTATATTTAAAAACATACTTCTATGCACTTAAGTCTTCCCCCAAAATCATTTTTCTATGCTCTCTCTTCCCTTGCATTTACCTCAGCACTTTATAATTATGCATTATTATATTTTATAGAATTTGAAGCAAGTTTAAATACATTACTGTATTTGATCATTAAAATAATCCTTTAAGTAAATGCCAGTAACACCACTTCCATTTTATTGATAAGCCAACCAAGTTCAAGGATTTACCCGTATTTATAGGAGCAGAAAGTGACAGTCTAAATTTGAACCTGCCTCTTTTGTCTTCAGAATCCAGTTATAATGTCTCCAATACAACTTTAACTGTGAGCTTTCTCTTTCCCCAGATACACTGCTGTATCAACAACCTGTATCCATTTTCACTCTTATGATGTTACTGCATTCCGAAGAGCATAAAACTGCTATGCCCAGGTTTGATGTACAGAAGCTGGGGTAGAAAAGATGATGGAGTTAAGGCAGGAAATGGCTGACTGTGTTAGCTGTAAACATTAACATATTAAAATTCTTTTAAGAGATGTTTACATTAAAAGATTGCTGAGGAAGAAATGAAATGTTTTAAGTAAAAATATAAAATTTGTAAAAATTAAAGCAACCCACACTACTCAGAAGGAGTTAGGTTTAGTGAGTGTATAAGGAATCCAAGTATCAAAAACCACGTACTGGAACTGAAGATCACTGACCTCTCACAATGATTTCTCAGGACCTGCCTTCATTAGTATTGGTGAACAATCAAACCATCAATGAGTATTCTGATGTAGCTATAAGGTTACTTTGGAAACAAAAAGTAATAAATCCCTACTTAAAAATACAGAGTAGTTTCAAGGCTGAAATATCTTTATGAACTTTAAAGGATATGGTTTCCTCAGGCAGTAATAATGTACTTTTCCTAAGAAAAACAGATGGAGTCTTCCTATTAAATCCAATCCACCTCAAACCTAAAAGCGGGAAATAAACTTCAGTTTATTTCTGTCCACTAAATTTAAGGTTTATCCTTTTATTTATAGGGCACGTACTAAAAATTATTTTCTTTTTTTATATAAGAACAACTTTTTACACATAGAACAAACTGGCACTTAGGGTGCTCCATCCACTATCACAAATTTCCCTTTGCATTTCCCTTTAGACGGTAATGTGTCAACATGTGATAAGTTATTTCCTTAATAATAGCTATAGTCCTTATCACAAAGGTCTTGAGTGCAGAGACAATAGTAACATTTGCATTCCTGCTCATCCCTCCCTGTCCAATGTCTATAATAATTCAAAAGACATTTATGTTAAATAGAGACTCAATACCTTCCCAATGGAATGGATAAATGAGGAAGCCCAAGCATCAAATATGGATGCAACAGAAAAGAACATGAAAGTAGCATCGAAGAGGGACACAATTATTTCAGTATGTTTTCAGGGATTAACTATTTTGGTCTCACGGTTTCTCAGCACTCAAATAATCCTTCCAAACTTTTACCTGATAGTAGAGCAAGTATTTGTAGACTTCATATGAAATACAGAATGGCCCTTAAGAAATAAAATGATATGAATAGTTTATCTCATTTACAAAACAGAATCTGTTAAAAACGTATGTCTCATAGAAATGCCTTTGTGCCCTATATAAAATTCTTAGCAATTAATTAGCTATCCTATGGTAGAGCACTTTAATACTAAACTATAGGGTCACCCAAGCCTAAATAGTTCTTGAGACTACTGACATTACCAAGTCACAATAAGAAAAATTCTTTTAATTACCTACAATATGTATACACAATATTTTAAATTCTTTTTTAATTAAGGTATCTACCATAGCAGAATGCTAAAATCTTCACATAAATAAGCTCATAAAAAGAAAACTGATGGCAAACTCAGTAACTATTTTGGCTAATGCTTACTTACCTGAAAGAGACCAATGTAACTAGAGTCATTAAAATTGAATCTAAACTTCATCAATGACTACAGTTGCATGTTATCACTCTACCTAGGAATTTCTTGGTGAAAATCATAAGACAATGAAAATTTTAAGCTACAACTTTCATTTGTTCTCTTAAATTCCAAATACTCGAAAAGCACACTCAAGCCTGATTTAAAAAATAGTTTGAATTAACAGTTGTTGAGAATTAGAAAACATTTTGCCATTAACAGCAAATTTCTTACTAAATTCCAGTTAATTATGTTAATATCGCTGAAAGCCACTGAGAGAGCTAATAAACTGTGTGCTTCTCTCAAAATGGAAGCTAGTTCAATTGTAACCTTGTCAGTTTGGAAGCCTAAGAAACTAAATGAATATGAATTAACTAGTAATTCAAAAAGCCAGGAACTTAAAAAAAATTGTTTTTAAGATTAATTAACATCAAAGGAGTAGGAAGTATCATTTCTCATACTCTACATCATACTCATTCAACAGGGTGCCTGTAAAAAGCTTATTCAGGCCAAATCAGAAGCAAAGACAGCGAATCAGGGACTAAACCGGCACATTCCATTGGGTGGCCTAATGCAGTGGTCCCAGTCAGGGCGGGCCTGCGCCCCAGTGAACGTGGGGCAATGTCTGGAGATGGTTTTTATGGTCCCGAACAGAAGGGATGCCCCTGCCTGGCTCCCACATCCTTCCCAGGCCCTTCCTGACAACTGCTGCACACTCTCCACCTGCTGGGAGTAATAATTAAGTCCCCTACAAAGAAGTACCCCTGAGATGCAGCTTGGAGGCAGTAACCGCAGCTTCCCACCTCAAACTGAGGTTCTGAACTGTCCAAAACAGAACCCAGAAGGAGCCCATTAAGCTTAGGGTCAGGAATGCGTGGAAAGTTGTAACACTGCATGCTAAGAGACAAAAACTTGAGGCTGGTCTAAAGTCAAAGATCATGACTAAACAAGATTTCCCTGCCTGCCACTGCCAACTCAGGAAGCTGTCTTAATACAAATCAATCAAAGGCAAATCTACAAAATGCCCACTATGTTTTGAAGGGAGCTATAAGTGACAGAAAACGTCAGACAGTCTGGTAGGCAAAGTGCTGGAGTGGCTGACCACTAGACCCGCATCAGAACCACTGGGCTTCAACAGGAGTTGAGGCAGCACTGCTCCCAGGACAGGAACTTCTAATACCCTTCTCAGGGCAGGGGGCTGAGAATGACAACAAGTGACATCATCCCAGAAAGCAGAACTAGAGGCCAGCTAACTGGAGGGAGGAAGGTATCCCCTAGCAGAGAAGGGATCCTCGGCATTCCTACCATGACCCTCGTGTGTTGTCCCCTTCTCTCCTCTCCAGGTACTGGCTGTATCCCAGGTAACCGATCTTCCTACACTTTGTATAAGAGGTACGCTGGGGTGTCTTCACTCAACATTTATCACAGATGGCCAGAAGAGAAGAAATAAGAGAAAGTCTGAAAGACCTTCCTTCAGGTCACTGGAGGAGCAGGAGGTCAAGTGGTTTTTGGTTTTAGGTGGGCTAGTGAATAACAAATATGCCAACATATTCTGTAGCTTGAAAGACCGCGGGCCAAGAAAATAGATTAGTATCAAGTTTTATCCAAAACCTGGTTATCTGGACTAATCTCCTCCCTCCCATCACCAATAGAGTTCATGTTAAGTACACAAGCATACTGATACTCTCTTTATATCTCATATTCCAGACAATTATTTGCAGTTCTCGAACACCTAAAACGACTGTGACTAAAATGATTCTGACTAGAAACAGTGTTTAAATGCTAAACCTGCAAAGTCTATTGAAGAGTGGCAAACTAAAAAACACTGTATTTCCATTAACGTTTCTGCCACTGTCAGGAGAACAGCAACGAACCAACCAATGCTGTGCTTTGGGCACACGCTCCGTGTTTTCCATACCATTTTTGTAAGTAGTCCAGTGCCTCCAAACGAGCACCAATCTCAAAAGTGATGCCAGGGCGATTTGGGGGCTTTTTACTCATCTTGAGATCCTATTCTTCAGTATTCTTTCACTACCTCAAGAGGAAAGAACAAAGTTAGATTCTGATGCATAAAATGCATAAGGAATTAAACAGAATTTTAAAAACATGACAAGAGAAGTCAAAATAACTGCCAAAACTTGAAGAAATTTGAATGATAATCACCAATATCTCTAGGTAAGGCACTATGCAACTTGCAGGTAATCTTGATAATGAATTAAGAAAAAGGATATTAAAAAGATAACAACCAAAAAAGAAGGACTATAATGCTTTAAGTTTTAACCTGGAAAATACCCAAGAAAACTCCCCACAATAATAACTAAAATGTTTTTCTGTCTTTGAAAAATCAACACAGCTGAGTGTTCTGGAATATGACTATTGAAATTCTTAAGAGAACAAATTAACCAAATTTTTCAACAAATATTTACTGAGTGCCTTGTAATACAAAAGCCTTGATAAGACACTGAGGAGCACACACAGGTGGGGGAAGCAGCAGACATACTCCTCTGCCAGTGAGGATTTTAATAATTCCTTTTGTGATTGGGATTTTTCATTATCTATGATCTCCCCCCTTAGTAGCAAATGATTCAATAATCTGAATTTATAACTTTAATTTAACATATAAAGTTCCAAAGGAAATTTCTTTCTTTATTATACTTCACACTCAATAAGCAACAATGATATGGATTTTTTAACTTTGAGAATTTATTTCTACAATATTTCAATATAGACAGTGCCCTTGTCAATTCCAATATTGACAATAAACGTGGTTATAGTGTTCAAACAAAGAACAAACTACAAAGGAGGATTATTTATTATCTTTATGGACACAGTGGCCACCCAGCATACTTGAGGTAGTCTCGTTTTCACAGACTGCCTAGTACTTGAAGAATATGAATGCACTTTGAGGCAGCCTAATCAAACTCTCACAGGTAATCAGGAATGCAAAGCTATTGTATTAGGGGAGAAGAGAGATCCCTAAAACCTTTCTGGTATTTATAATTACTAACATGACAATGCTCCCTCACATTTTAAAAAGGAAAGCACAAAAATGTGTAATTTTTTTAACAGTTTGGTCACAATTCAAAAGGGACAAAACCTAATAGCCAACATAAAACCCAACTGTCCTTCCCTCTTTGAAAAAATCTGATAGGTAAGCAGAAAAAATAACACCAGTTACCTGCCATAAAGTCAAACTTAAATAGTCATGGTTGTGGGGGGCGGGGGCACCCTCCTGCATAGCAGCAGCAAAGATTAGTGCATTAAAGTTAACAGGAAGCTCGGCCAGGGGTTTATTTTGGTGTAAAAGACACAAAAACATGAGTATTTTTAATAGAGGTCTGGTCAGTGTGCAACACATATGGCAGTTACTTAAATGTGTAGAAATCTAATCAAGCTTCTCTGCTGCTCTTCCCTGGGAACTTAGTAAGGGGTAGTTCACTAACATTTTCTAGGCTCAAACTTAAAACCATAAATAATGATAAAGTTAAGAATCTAATTCCCCAGCGATACTTCAGTTTGAGTAATCCGGAAAGGCTAGATTTCCTTTTTCTTGGGCGGAGAGGGGACAATGAGGAGAGATTTGAAGTAAGGAAAAGACAAAATAAAAGTCTGCTGGTGGGAGAACTTGGAACAAAAAGAGAAAAGGAGGCAGAGATAACGGAGAGGAGTAAACACAGGGAAAAAAGCGGAAAAGAATGGTCAAAAGAGTAAGGATGGTGCAAGTTGTGAGAAGTGACAACTGGATGGGAAGAGAACAGTAGCCAGAAGATGCAACACTAGCAAAGTGAAGCAAAGGTCAGAGAATGGCTGCGGGGCCAAAGAAAAGAAGGTGGAGAGAGATGTGGGGCGGGAGGAGGACAGCGAGAGACAGACAGGAAAGGCTCAGGCAGGGCTGGCGGGGTGCGGGAGACGCCTCCAGGTTTGACAGTCGCCCGGCCCTCGGCAGCGGGGAAGGAAGGGAGGGAGTGAGGGAGCGGCGGCGCCCAGACAATAGGGGCGGCGAGTTAACAGGCAGGGACGCGGGAGGGGAGCGGGCCGGAGAGAGACACCAGCGCGGGGACGTCCCGGGCGGCCAGGCGGGGGCCAGGCGGCCTCCAAGCCCCGCCGCCGCCGCCGCCGCCGCCGCCGCCGCCGCCGTCTCTTACCGACTCGGCCTCCTCTCCGCACAGCAGTCGGGCCGTCCGGAGCCGAGCCGGGGCACGAGCAGGGCGGCCAGCCCGGGCCTCCGCCACCGCCTCCAACTCCACCTCCGCCCAGACAGCGCCGGGTCGAGAGCAGGAGCGGAGCGAGCTGGGGCCGCAGCGCCGGGTCGGGCCCGAGGTCGCGCGGAAGGGAGCAGGTCCGACCCCTCAAGCCCGATCGGTGTCCGCAGCCATCGCCGCCGCTGCCACCGCCGGCCAGCCCTAACGCGACGCCGGCCCCGGACGACGTCAGCCAACAGCGACGCGCCGGAAGCGGGCCTGGGCGCGTCACGTGACTCTCGAGGGTTGGGTCCGAGCAGCGCAGCCGATTGGAGGGCCGTTCTGGGAGGCGGGGCTTTGCGGCAGTTGGCTGACAGCTAGCGGGAGGGGCCGGGGTTAGCGGAGGAACGCGAGCTGGGGTAGCCCTTGGGCAGTTGCTAAGTGTTTGACCTTTGAGAGGATCAGGACGACGCCCGTTGAATATTATTATTGTTGATTTGATAGGAACCAAATTTCCACAACGACTCAATCCCAGAGCCCTGGGCAAGCTTTTGTAAATGCACTATACACTTTCTGAGATTCTACCCTATTCCACATTAAAAATAGAGCAAATGATTACTGATGGAGTCAATAAACCTCTATTGAATGAATCGTTTGTGGCGGGCACTACACTGTAAGTACATAACATGACAACCACCATTGCACAATTGTATTGCTTGCCACAGTCTAGATCTTTACAATACAAAAGGCAGATATTACTAAGGCATTTGTGTGTGTGTGTGTGTGTGTGTGTGTGTGTGTGTGTGAGAGAGAGAGACAGAGAGAGAGAGAGAGAGAGACAGAGACAGAGACAGAGACAGAGACAGAGACAGAGACAGAGACTTCCCCAGGAGTACACAGCTAACCGTAGCAGAATAACTTTTATCAAATACCTACCATGTTCCAAACTGTGTATTGGGCACAAGAGAAAGTGTCCCCAAGGTAAGGGAAACCAACAAGTGAACACATTCAAAGCAATATTGAAATGAAGTATCTTTTTTCTCTCTCCGGTGTACGCCTCTGGCTTAC
This sequence comes from Lyroderma lyra, assembly GCA_004026885.1. Taxonomy (NCBI): domain Eukaryota; kingdom Metazoa; phylum Chordata; class Mammalia; order Chiroptera; family Megadermatidae; genus Lyroderma; species Lyroderma lyra. Next base: position 71,937 of record PVJL010003212.1, read on the forward strand.
ACATTGCATACAAATAACACTTGTATTTATCATGATTTACCATTTGGAGTTAAAATAGCAAAGTATCTCTCTTTAAGCTTCAATGATAGTAAGATTTGGAAATTTAACCAGCCATATTTATATGACATTCATTCATCACTATGTCACGAAAGCTACTGAGCTAGACTGAGCATGGCACCATATAGAAAAGATACAAATAAAGAAATCTCTAGTGGACATTTGTCCTCCTGTATTTTGGTTGTCCAGCATCTCATCTCCCTTCCTATGTTTGGGAAATTTTTCATCATGGTTCTTTCCATGTTTGGGAAATTTTCCGTCATGGTTGTCATTAGTGTAATATACCATATATTTCCAGAATCTTTGGGACACATGCTGGGATTATACTTCCCACCTTCCTTAGAATTACATGGAGCCACTTGATTTGCTTTGGCTAATAAAATAAAATTAGGATAAATTTTCTTCAGCAACTTTATAGTACCAGTGATCAACCTTCTGACATTCAACCTTTGAGAGTTAACTAACTGAACTGTGGCAGAACCCTCTCCTGCTGCTGACACACAGTCCATTAAGTGAGAAATTAATGAATATTTGTTGTTAATCACTGGAAAGTTAAGATTGTTTGTAATTTAAGTAAAATGCATACATAAAGGATAATACAGATTTTATTCACTCTCCATTGTTGAGAATCCACCAATCTATCCTGAAAAGATGACTCTTCCATTTTAATTGAAACTTAACAAGCAACCCCTCTAATAATGCAACTTGAAACAACAACAACAACAATAGCAAAAAAAAGGAAATCATTATGTAAATTATTCCTGGCTGGAGTGGATTCTACAGGTGAGTGTTTTCAGTGGCGTCAATGCCATCCCCTAGAGGACACTGAGAATAGGGATGTGTGTGCATTATTTTTAGTTGTCACATGATTGGGGGAGGGAACTGCTGCAATTTAGTGAGGAGGGACCAGGGTTGCCAGACATCCTGAAATTCACAGTAAATTCCATACCTTCAAGAATTGCCCCAGATCATGTATGACTCCCCAATTCCCTCCAGACATTCATGTAGGCGAAACACCTGTTTATATCTGCCTGAGTCTAGAACTTGGTTTTGCACATAAGCACAAAGTGTTTTTTCAGGGTTTTAATATAAACTCAAATTTCCAGCAATGAAGCCTCTATGTAATATGAGAGATTATCCTTTTTTATGTTTGTTACCAAGAGTTTATCCCATTTTTAAAAATCATGTCACCAATGGCAAAGGCACTGGTAGAAAGCGCCTGCATTTGTAGCTGTTACATTCAGAGCAAATCTAAATTTAGGTGCAAGCACTTGACTACTTCATTATGTCTCTTTGTGAGTCACGGCTGAACATATATGTATTGAAATATATGTAATTTTTATTTTGAACTATTTCCATAAAGTTTGTTTGTATATTAATGTATGTCATTATATTGACTTTTAAAAATATTTGCATTATATATTAATTATATAATCTATGGATTTAATTTCAAAAAAGTGCAGGGAGTATTAAAGAACATTAACTCTAAAAAGAAGACATTAAAACTGATAGAAAACTCATATAAGTTATCTTTGCTTCTTTTGACCATGTCGAGTCAAAGGCCAGGATGAGGGCAGAGCTACAGGCTGTAGAAGAGTCTAGAGATGATCCCTCAGCCATGCAGTGAAGCCATGTATTACTATGTCCCCTCGCCTCTCTCCCACCCAACACACCCCTCATCCAGATGGTTAATGTTAGCCATCCGTCACTGCTTCTCCAAATATAGAAAGAAAGAACTTACAGCTGTGTCTGAGCATAACCAAACAAGCAGTTTGGACAAATTGTCTTGAAGCAACTTAGGTCCTTAGGCAGAAATCACTGAACTAAATTCCTCCAATATTAAAAATATGAAAATGAACCCATAATATCTTCTAGAAAATTTAACAACAGTGTATACCCATCTTAAGGGAGGAAAAAGTCACTACTAAATACCAGATATTCTTTGATTACATAAAAAACACAAGAAAGCATTTTTTCCCTGTGTTTCTTTAATATTTATAATTAGCATCAATGAAGAAACTCAAAGCAATTCAAAGTCTTGATATTTTTTTAATGGAATAATTTAGTAGAAACACAAACTGCTGTAGTAGACATCTCTAGCATATCTCTCTATTCCAGCTGCTTGAAATCTTAAAATATGTCACTAACATCACCTTCTTCACCTGCCAAATAGCTTACTTTAAGTCTTGTCTCTCTGTCACCATATCCCTTTATCAACTGACCACAAGTGATAGTTGTTCCAGAATTAATTTCTGGCAGTTGGACCTCTGGGCCATGTACGAACCTGACATATGATATCATCTCTTCCATGTGTCCACACGGCGTTCTGTCCACATTTCTCATATAGTTCCCATTGTCCTTTCTGGGTTTATATGTTGCTTTCTTAGAATGAGTTAATCCTAAGGATGATTGGACATTCTAAACAACTTTATTATTTTACTTATTTTTTGCTAGTAGTTCATATGCTATTCAGAAGCTCCATGAGTTTCTGAGATTTTTAAGAATTAAAAACTTGACTTGGCAGTAAAGTTTTTAAAGTATCAGTCTCTGCAACTGGATGGGCCAAGAGGGTATTATTCTAAGTGAAATAAGTCAGACTGAGAAAGACAAATCCTGTATGATCTCACTTATATGTGGCCTCTAAAAAACAAAATAAACAAACAAACCAATAATACAATCATAGACAGAAAACACACGTCTTTACCCGATGACAGGGTGTTGGCAGGCTAGGTGAAAAAGGTAAAGCTTTCCTAAATGGAAACTCACTGGATCAGGAATCACTCGATTGCTGAATGGATGTTCCCCTTTGTGACATCGGGACCACAGATGGGTTCTTTGAGCTCCTCCGCTGACACTTGGCACCTCTGATTTGGGTTGCTACTGTTCATTATTATCACTTCCATGAACTGTATCAGTATTTCTCAAGTGCTGGTCCACCAATCATCTGTATTGGACCTACCTGGGCTATTTGTTAAAATGCAGGTTCCTGGGGCCCTAACCTGTATCTTGTGTTTGGAGAATGGAAATCTGCGTTTTAATATCTATTTGAAATGATTATTAAATACGGGATCATTTCAGGACCTATGTTAGGAGTTTTTTGGTTGCATGTGGCATAAATTCAATGCTAACAGGTTTAAGTTAAGCATAAAGGGAATTGATGTTTGCGGAATTAAGGGGAAAAGGATGAGTCTGCCATCTGGGGCAGTTTGCTTCAGGGACCAATCACAACCTCTCTTACACGGCTTCCTATGGGGTTGGAATCCACATCCAGGCCCCCAACAGCTTCAGACTTGTCATTACAACAGCCTGATGAACATAAAAGCACATCTTAGAAGTCATTCTCTCATTGGCCTACATGAAGTCAGGGGCCCAATTTGAACAAGCATGGTGGTCATAAATAACTTGTACTAATTTGTCATGGACCTGGGTCCAGTCCCCAATCAGGCAGATGGGAGTGGAGACTGGCCAAAACTTACGGACTAAGAGGTGAAAATGAGTGGATCCCTTAAAGAAAATTGGGGTGCTGTTACTTGAAAGAAAAGGAATGGAAGCTGGATAACAAAAAAACTACGATTCACTACAACTGGCTTATACTGATCGTAACTCCACATTACAATTTACAGCCGTCAACAGAGCTAAGAATGTTCTTTCTGGTTTGCAAAGCTAGAAAAGCAACCAACTAAGAGACAAATTTAGTGAGAGGTTGGCCTAACCTTCACACTGCAGATTCCTTAGCCAAATAATGAACACTGTTCACCTCTTAGTAGTAATAATTTTCCTTGAGAATGGAGCTAGCTGCAATTCAGTAGCATCCTCAAGTATGGCGGACTGCATGCATGCATTGTTTCATTATTCATTTACTTGTTTAAGCATTCAACAAACTTGGATGGAGATTCTACTAGAAAGTGCATGATTCAGAGGGAGAAAACAGAAAGAAAATTAAAACCAAGTATCCAATTCTAAGGTGACTTGGCCACGATGGGGAGACGGCTACAGGACCAAGTTCAACAGAAAGCAAAATGTTCACCAATCTGAAATAGAGATACTAGACTGTAGGTGTGTGCTCATTCTGACTCAACAAATGAAGGAAGATTGCATAAAGGAAGTGGCATTTGAAATATGTTTTGAAGAATTAGTAAGCCTCAAATAAGAGTTCTGTGCAGACTCCCAAATTATTAATGCCCTATAGCTCTTCACAGTTTTTATTCAAGCTCTACAAATAAAACAAAAACAAAAACATCGTCTACTTCCATTTCTTTCCCACAAGCATGTACTGAGCATCTGCAATGTGCCAAGTACAGTGCTTAGGCCTAAGGACCATAATAAATGAATAAGCTTAATTCCTGACCATAAGGCACTTAGCAGTGTAGTCAAGGAGACCAACAAGCCAACAGGGAATGTTAATGCAGTGTGTTAGCATGTAGGAGGAGCAGAGACGGAAGATGGACTCTAACTGGTCACTTGCAATTTGTCTAAGTGTCTGTCTTCTTGATTGGGACCAGAAAACAATACCAACATCTTCAGGGTGTCTGCCAGACATTCAGATGAAACAGTTTGCCCTGTCGGGGAGGGGAGGGGGCTGGGCAGGGACAGAGAACATGTTAGCACAGGCGTTGCCACAGTTCACAGTTTTTTGCCTTAGTCAAAAATACTGAGGCAACACGACTTTGTGGTCAGGTACTGGATTACTTCCTCTTTTATAATATTGTTGCAAAACATTGCACAGAGCCAGTTTCACCAGGACGAGGGGAAACACCCTTTAATGTTCTTTATTTTCTTTCCCTTTAAATTTGAAGACTAAAGGTTTCATGCAGACCATAGGAGACTGTGAATTTGAAGGGAATCAACACAGTTACTTGATTCTTGTTACTGTGTTTAATAGTAACTTAAAATAAGGTCGTACATGAGAGCCAGAAATTTGGAATAAGACCGGAAGTTGTAAATTAGATCTGACACTAGTACCAGAATGTTCGGGGACTAGACACTTCTGATTCTCCTTTTACCACATGTACACAGGAATTTTAAACCTACTTTGCAGAACTGGTTTGAGGATTAAATTAGATAGAACAAGGCTTCCATGTTTTGTACATTATAATTGGTATGCAAAGGCAAGGTATTTCTAATGTTTCTGTCTCACCTCTCACAGGGGCCTGTATATTGAGATGCTGTTATCTCTGAGGGTACTCCTAGTTTCACTTCTTATCGACTCCATGGAAACACACGCATTCTGAGGGCTTACTTTGCATCCAGCCCTGTATTTGCTGCTGGGATTACAGAGATGAATAAAACACTGATTTTGCCACCAAGAATGTAAGCTCGCACTGACTTCATTACAGGGTTTTCATTAGCTAATTAATCCTCTGCCTCACCTCCTCCTCTGCCTCACCCTTAGTTTTGTAGTCTGTCTTTCTCTCTTAAAAAACAGTATTCCCACTGTCATTCAAATATGAACCCTGAGCAAACAGTAAGGACATACCTAGCGTGTTTTTGAGAGACAGGAATACTGTACAAATCCTAAAAAGACACACCTGCAACAGGAGAAGCTTGAGTTCATTAATTATAAGATAATCAAATCCAAAGACAAATAATAAAAGTACTGCAATAAATCTAATTGTGTAGAAGAGTAGATTCTAAAACCCAAAAGAAATCATTAGAGATTGTTATCTTCCATCATCCTCTGAACATGAGATACTCCAGTATTGCTGTAAGGGACCGAAGTGGGCCAGTTTAAATACATCCACATCTACCCTGGTTTGCCATTCTTCTGCCTTCTTTTGCCTTTCCTTAGTATATCACACACAGCTGAAATATCATGCTCACCAAACCATTTAGATGCAAGTCCTTGTCACTACCCTGATACTACCTACAGGCAAAATAAGCCCTGAGGCACATTCTGATCTCACCATCTGATGACAGCTCATATTGCTACCACAATCCAGTTCTCATAACCCAAACAGTTGGGAAGTTCTCCCAAGACAGTGCCCATGAGTTACTCACGTGACACATGACAAGTCCCCAAGAAATGGGTAATCTGACAGGCTCGAGGTGCCAGCAATTAGAACCAGAGGGGTGGGTATGCTTCAAAAGAATTATAGGTACGACTATTGATACAGAGAGGTGACAGGGATCAAATAGATGAAAAGTTATTGACTGTTTTTCATAGATTGCATAGCCAAAGAGGCGGCAGCTTGGTATTGAAGACATGATGACAATTTGAGACTTCAAAGGACCACTTTCTAGCTTCTAGGGACAGAAAGGGAGAGGGTTTGCAGGCCTAGGCAGAGCGGAGGGTCTCGAAGAGGTCAGACGGCTTTCCCCCTCCTTCTGAATCCAGTGGCCCAGGCAGGAAGAGGAGGAGGAGAAATTAGGAGAATGACAGGAACAGGAAGCGGAAGAGGAGGAGGGAACTCTGACTTCCAAACCCCCAGAAGAGCTGTAGGGTGGAATGACTAGCGGGTAAGAGCAGGCAGATGTGACTAGACACAACCTGGAATAAATGTGGCTGCATTCTAAGGACGGCACTAAAGCAGCAGAGCAACACTGACGGCAAGTATGTAGCCTGGAATTATGGAAACTAATAGATACTGTTCGTTAGGACTGTGTATCTGTGATCTATTGCTGGGTAAAAAGTTACCCCGAAACGTGATGCCTTACACCACCACTTACTATCACACGGTGTCAGTAGTGCTCAGATGGCTCCTCTGCAATCAAAGGGTCACCGCAAGGCTGCACTGGAGAGGGACCATGTGCGTGCATGCTGGCTGGACCTCCGGCTGTCCAGCTCAGGACCTCAGGTCCTCACTGGCGTTTGAGACGACCTTTCAATCCTTGCCATGTGGGCTTCTCCAACATGGCCACTCACCTCATCAAAGTGTACAAACCAGGAAGGGGACGGAAAGGCCAGCAAATGGAAGCTGCAGTCTTTAGTAACCTAATCATAGCAGTGATGACCCACTTTTGCCTTAATTCTATTCAGAAGTGATTACGAGTTTCAGTGCACCCTCAAGGGGAGGAAATTACACAAGGCTCCTCGAGGGCCATCTTTGAAAGCTGCCCATGACTAAACAGGCTCTCCCCTAACAGCTTCTGCTGCCTGGGGCACGTTGCACAGAAGATCCTGCCTGTGGCATAATCTCAGGGGGGAAAGGAAACGCCAAGAAAGAATGAGATTAATTTTCCTGCCAGCCTGACCAACCAGGGCTACGGAAGGTAAGCCGGTTTACAAATCAGGAATACATCTTGCACATCCGAGCTGAGGACTCATCTATTTCTCATTTCTTTTATCTCCTTGAACTCTCCAAGCCATCCTCTGTAACATGTATTATTACATTTCTAATTGTGAAAAGAATTGTACCTCACAAAGGTGAAGTCACAGATCTGAGGACACACAGCTAGGATGGCAGACAGAGTCTGAATCTCAGTCTGACTCCAAAACTCACACTCTTTCCACAACCCAGTGTGCCTCAGTGTTGCTAGAATGTGTATTTCTATTATCACTTACAGTCGCGGAGATGTGTAGAACCCACCGACATCAAGTTCTTGGAGCTCTCCTAAAATATAAAGTGTAAAATGTCACCCACAGAGTGTCCTCTGAAGTCCAACCTTGGGTGGATCAACGTATTTCCACTGCAGACATTTTCAGACAATCAAATTCTGGTACTCATTAGCATTATGAATTGAATGGCGTCAGTGCCTTGTCACCCATAAATTGAATTGATTTGGACAAAGCACTAGTATGCACGACTCACACTGAAAATGGCCAGAAGATAATAAGCAAGATGGGTGAGTGTTGCTTCTCTGAACATTTGCCCCATGCCCTTGAAGCTTGGGGTGCGAGTTAGTGCACAAAAGCATCCCTCCAGGGACCATGATGTGTCCATGGCCTGACTCACAGGCTGCACATCCCCCGCTGCTGGTCCAGGAGCCAATTTTGAGTCTTTACCACGCTGAATGCCTCTGATGGGAGCCCGACAGGAAGTGTGACCTCATCCTGCCTCTCGGCCTCTGGTTCCGCAAGCTGTTTTTGAAAAAAAACAAAAGTGGTTTTAAGGCTCGCTTTCCCAAGAATGACATTCTCTTCTATTCTAGGAAACAACCGAGAGAACAGAGGCCGCTGGAGACAAAACTTGTCTGCAAATCCTGCACACAGCGATGCGGGCAGGCATCTGTTAGGAGAGAGACGGGATTCCCCTGCCTAAGGGACTTCGGCACCTGTTGACATTCTGACAGTGTTTTCAGCTGAAGCGCTGCTCAGTCCTGGAATTCTCCGCTGACTGTCAAACTCAGGAAGCTTCGCCTTTCAGCAATTATTTTGTCATCTATCATTTGGAAGAAGAGACTGGGAACTCCCCTTGGAGAGAACATGTATGGGCAAATTAGTTTTCCGCAGCCGATTTGTTGCTTTGACGGAACTGGTAGATAGGATCTGTGTCCTGCAAAGTTTTAGAGCTGTAGCTGACGTTGTTTTCGGTGTTGCTGATACTCAGTTAACTGTTGCTGTACTGCCTGTAGTCTGCTTCTAGTATCTGTAAGACACAGCCGTAGCCTCACTTTCTGCCAAAGGACTCGTTGGCCTAAAAATTAACTTAATGCTTGGGGAAAACTAACACAGGGTAATTTGGGGTGGGCATAGCCATGTTAGAGCGATCAAAAATCAGAAGGACAAGTGATATACCATTATATTACAGTGCAACAAAATTATTTTGTATTCCGAGCAAATGAAATCTATGAATGTGTGCTTTGATTTAGAGATCCTCCAGGGAATGCCAGAAAGTTCTCCTGACTTCTGTAAAGGTTTATATAAGCCAGGCTCAGTATTTTCTAACAGGTTTTGTATCTAATTTATTGGAAGAATCAATCCAGAGCTATAGAATTATCCTGGTTTAATTTCATGTATGGCAGCTACAACAATCCATTACTCCTTATTTAAAAATGTGGATAAAAGTGGTGAATCAGAAAAGCATTTCTTCCTACCTAATACAGTTATTAGGACTGCGATATAGATGTATTTAATGGTCAACAGGGGGGAAGTGAATGTGATCAGTGGCAAATGGTCAAAGTTCACAAAATTTTTTCATTTGTAATTGAGAAAGTAAATAATACGTTCGTGAGGGCTGAGTTTTGAAATCTGCCCAGTGGTGTGCTATTTTTAGTGTCATGCTGCTTAGGAATGTCCAGGCTGCTAGCAAGTACGAAGGACCCTCTATGACTACCTGTCAATGGTTTGAGGTGTTGGATGAAAGGCAGACACCAATCCTGAGCATGATTTGAAACTTGATAATGAGGTTAATGTGTCCTAGATGATGACAATATAAATAAGTTCATTCTACAGGACTCTAGAACCAGTCTTTTTCAGATTTCTTAATCAAATAATGCATTTTTATTATTTTGACTGCACGTCAACATTTGCATGTCTAGGTCCCCCCCACCCCCCCGACACACAGACACACACAAATGTTGATTTTATTTACAGAAAAAGATTATTCGGTGCATTGAGCAAGACGGTGGGACATGTAATCAGAGTCTCAGAAGCAGACCGCACCTCAGTGCTCCTGCCTCCCGTCCTGTATCTCTGCATTATTTCAGTAAACAAATCTGACTAGTGCAATTAGTAGATGCCATCTGTTTTGGCATCACTTTTCTATTTTTAATATAAAATCCACCTTTTTTGCAAACGTCTTTTGCAGAAAATCTGTGAAGCTTGAACAAGCAGCCTTCCCAAGATGTACCGAATATCTCAACTGATGTCAACACCCGTGGCAAGTAAATGTGGGCGAACTGCTATCCGCAATTATCTTTTGAATGATTACACTTCTCTTAGCAATTTCCTTGCTTTGATTTTGCTGATACTCATACCATTAACCATCTGTCAGTAGCTTGTGCTTCTTAAATGCCAGTGTTCACTTTGGCAATGGTTTTGACTTCATTTCTTTCCTTGAGAGAAATGTGGTATTTTTCCTTTTCGTAGAAAAAAAAAATCACCATTTTTTTTTAGATGCCTGTGCATAAACGTGAAAGGAGATTCTTTATCAGCTACTATTAAGATGCAAAACTGAATGTCTATAAAGAAAATACTGAATGATTTTGATAGCTGCTTGCAGAAAATAAGGGCGTTGTTAACACAGTTGTGGTTTGAAGTTTCTTCCTTCCTCTTGTTATTGTCTCTCCAAACCCTGAACCGCCCCCCTCGGTCACCTCCGATTTTCTCTTTACAAGCCAACCAGCCCAGGGAGAATATCTAAATTCCTTTTATTTCATTTATTTATTTTTTTGCTTGGATATTAATTGTCAGTAATGGAATCAAGTTTCACAGAGCCTGTCCAGCAGTATTTCACATGGTTACTATATAAAATTCTGCTTCAGAGTTTAGAATATTAAGCAACTACAACTTTCCCTGACTGAAATCTGTGGCCACGCCTTTGGTCAAACTGGAATGAATGATTGAATGGATGCCTTTAAAAGAAAAAAATTAGGAATACTCATAGGCTTCACACATTAGAAAATCATTTATATGAGGCAGAACTTTATGTTTTGCCTCCACTAATGTCTTTTGGTCATTATTTTGCCTTAAAATGCACTCATGAGAGAGATTCCGGGCAGATGATCAAATTCCTCAAATTACTGAGTCAGCGAAAACAACCAGAACACTAGGTAAATTGGCTTTGGTTTTCTTCTTCATCCTTTGCATGAATCAATTTGATGCTAATGATGTATTGTTGCCTTATCCTGCGGGCGCTATTAATAATAGAGGGACTTGTAAAGGAACGTTGGATGGGAGAAAAAGCAGAAGATAGAAGCCTCTAGATTATTCCCAGCTTCCTGGAAGGGGCTGGTGACAACTCGCATTAGTGCTGATGCATTGGGTGGCTGCACCCATCGGAGGCTCCGCTCAGGCTGGAACCTTCCTCACAGCCTGCACGGTTGGCAGCCGTGCCTGTTGTCGAGGTGATAAACCTGTACTTCTCATTTGCTTATGCAGGTTCGCCCAGGTCGCAGACAGAATGTGCTGGAGAGCTGTCTTCCATGGGCATCTCCCCCAGGTAACTCCATGGGGCTTTTAAAAGCAAGACCAATCCAATGTTTTTTCTGTATGCACGATTTCATTGTATTCTTGGTTTAAAATGTTTAGTTTTCAGGACCATGCAGTCTGGGTGCAGGTATGTATTTTCACTCGCATGCACATAATGGACTTTTTTTTTTTTTGGATGGGGGTGTGAAGTGTAGGCAAATGTGAATTATTTGTTTGGTGAGTGGAGAAACTACTGAATACTGATGGATGGTTACTTTTCGCCACATTTATGTTCTCTTCAATATGCTTTGACTATTTCACTCGACAAGAGCAAGATTCTACACCAATGCACGACCTGGCCACATTTCATGCCCCACTGAAACATGTAGAGTCTACCATTTTGTTCAGTTTCTGCAATGAACTTTCCTTTAGCTTCCTTCCTGTTTTTTGCTGTATCTCCGTGTCCTTTGTTCCCTGTGCAGGTATCAGATGATATTTCCTCTAGCATTTTGTGAAATGTGCCTATTGTATAAAGGGATTATGTGGTGGTATTAGAACCTGCTCCTTTTTGTAAATCCTAGGTTTCCTACTACTATCAGCCAAGGATGAACAAGCAGGCCAAGTGAAAAGAGCACATGCTTTAGAGACAGATAGACCAGGGTTCAAATCCCGGCTCTGCCATTTACGAGCTCTGTAAAGTATCCAAATTCTTTGCCCTTTGGCACCTCATTTTATTCCCCCTGCTGCACAATGAAGATAATAATACTTAGCTTTTAGGGAGGGACATGGGCAAAGGCTAAAAAGATCTCTTTGACTTCATGTTCACCCTATAATGCATGTGTATCTGGGAGCTATGTAGTTATGTCATCTATTACAGTGCCAATAGTAAGGACATAGCAAGTGGAAGGAAATTCAAAGTTAAGGGGATGAAGGGGATTGGAAGCTTCCAACTCCCCAGACAGACTGTTTTGCAATTTTTCCATCCAAAAAACAAATGGCCTAATGTCAAGGGTGTAGTTGCATCCTTCGGTCAAGAGACTGGTGAGTCAGGATGTTTTACCAAAGTGTTTAAAGCCAAAGAAGCACTGAGTGTGCTCTCACAGGGGATGGGAAGCAGCCCAGGATTCAGAGTGGCATTGGTACCATTGCAGAAGTCACTGGTGGCCACGAATGCAAAGCTCTGTTTTCCTTCATGGTGACCAGAAATGTGGATTTCGTGTGCCTGAATGTTCTGGACAGAGAGTTAAAGGACTCTCCTTCTTCCCTCTTTAGTTTTGCCTGTGACTTCCTGGATGGTGACACCTCCTTTGACTGCTGCTCCGTAGACCCCCTGACAGGACTTCCCTGTCGCCGAAGTCCCAGACTCCTCACCAATGGCTACTACGTTTGGACAGAAGACAGTTTCCTCTGCGACGAAGATGGCACCATAACTCTGAGCCCATCCCAGACCAGTGTCATGTACAAGGAGAACTTAGTTAGGTGAGTAGACGTCACATAAAAGAATCAGAAGCCTGATCCACCCATTAATTATTCATTCATTCATTTGTTCATGCAACATTCCTTTTTAAGGAATCCATTACCCCTCGAGACTGTGGAGACACAAAGGTTACTAGAGGGCAGGAGTAGCTGACATGAAAACAAACGGAAGGAATGAGGTGATGCGGGTCCTGGGGTAGAAGTCTGAATGGAGTACAAGGGCGGGGAAAAGGAAGGAGGCTGATTCCACTTGGAGGAAAGGGTTAGAAGGAGCTTCCTGGAGATGTTGGTGATTGAATTGATTCTTGGGAGGTGTCGGGTGTCAGTTAAAGTAGGTGTAGGAAAGGAGACTTCTAGACAGAGTTCTGAGAGACCCTGATACAATTTTGGAAATGGCAAGTACTTTGGTAGAAATACCACTTAGGGTGGAAAAGGCTGCCTTACAAGAGCATGGAAGCAGGGGCTGGACGGAGGGGGTTCAATTCCAGGCTAAGGCGTTGGGGCTTCATTCTGCACTTAAAGAGGGGTCATTGACAAATTGCCAGATTTCTTCGTGGCAAGGTAACGCTGATGACAACGTAGAAGGTAGACTATTGGGACTGTGGATGTGTGAGTAGTCAACATCTTTCAGAAATGCAAACCAAAGCACCTCACCACTGCCCCCTTCCCCTTGACATGCATCAGTGTTCTCCCTTTGTTCTAATATTAAATTCCAACTCCTTCTCATGACATTCAAGGTTCTTCCTTAGTGGCCTTCTTTTTACATTCCGAGCCTCATTTCCTGGCCTGATGCAACATAGAGCCTACTTGTGTTCAGCGAGCAGGTCGGATCATCCCATGTAGCTTAAGCTCTCCTACTCCAGCTTCCGTTTCCTCCTGATTGCAATGCCCATCCTGGTGCTTGTAACTAGCAGTTTTTTGTTAGTTCTGTGAGGGCACCATGCACTCCATAGCCCAGTCATCAAGCAGATGCTATGGAGCCAGACTGCCCAGGTTTGTGTCCCAGCTATGTCACTTATGAGCTGTATGACCTCAGACAAGTGACTCAACCTCTTTGTACCTCAGTATCCTGATTCCAAAAATGGGGATAATGTGAGTTACTATATTCAAACCACTAAGAAAGACCCCCTGGCACAAAATAAGCTCTCTGAAAGCATTAGCTGTATCTGCATTATTCTGGTCTGCTTCTAATACTAGATTGTGAACTCTCTGTACCCAAGGTTTTGTCTTCTATTTCAGTATCCTTGACATTGACCCAAGCACCTGGCCCACACAGAAATCTAAGAAACTCCTATGTAATTAACAGTGGAACAGAAAAAAAAATGAGCTTTGTCAATCTGAACTGTGGAGATGTGCTATTGATCAAATCACTTTTAGTAAATTGTGTTTTGAACCCAGGGTGACTGCTATCCGTTACTCACCATGCTGCTGTCATTTCTCCCCAGAATCTTTAGAAAGAAAAAGAGAATCCGCCGGTCTTTTTCTTCTCTGTTCAGCCTCAGTGCCTCTGCATCCTGGCTGCATGGAAGCATCTTTGAGGATGTTGACTTTTCCCCCAATGAGGACCTCCCGTTGGAGGGGGTCAGCAGGTTGGACACGCACCACCACAATGAAAATGGTGAGTTTGAATCCCCTTTTCCATAATGAATAAAATCCCATTTCCAAGTGGGTAATAGTGACATTTGGTCCTGGACCAACATAAAACCCAGAGACAACAGTCATTTTGATAGAGAGGATGGGCCACATTTTAAGAAGTCATCTGAAGTTCTCTCCACACTATGTCTATCAGGCACATCCAACCTGCCGCCTAGGATGGCTTTGAATGTGACCCAACACAAATTTTTAAAATGCTGTGTGATTTTTTTGTTTGCGACCTTATTTTTAGCTCATCAGCTGTCCTTAGTGTCAGTGTATTTTATGTGTGGCCCAAGACAATTCTTGCATGTGGCCCGGGGAAGCCAAAAGGTTGGACACCGCTAACTTAGATGATCCAAACACCTATGTTTCCATGTGATGCAAGATAGACTAATTTAAATATAAATTATTACAGTGACAAAACCTGAAAAACATTTGTACATCTCCAGTGTACCTTTTGTGTACTGGTTATGGGTGGAGAAAGGATCTGGAGTCAGGGCACATTGCGAAAGCTATTTAACTTTACTAAGTCTCAATTTCCTCATTTTTAAAACAAGATATGTACATAGTATGATAATAATATATTTATATGTTATATATCATAATACATATGATAATATGAAATGTTCCTGTTGAAATACATGCTGTATGTATATATTAGATATATCATCATACATATGTATTATGTAGTACACATGATATAATATCATTATATGTAAATATGTATGTATATATAATATATACGCATATAAACACAGTGATGGGAACTCAAAGCAATCTTAATATTAAATGGGACAATGAATGTCAGACATAGTTCAATGCTTATTACTCAATAATTTGTAGTTATAATTATTTTTATCACTAGAATGGAAACAATGGGTACTTCTTGGGCACTTGCCATCTGCCAGGCACTGTGCTAGGTCTGGGGACACAGGGTGCATTCAGACAACATCACCCCTGTCTCTAGTTTACTGGGGCAGGGGTGTGGGTTCGGGCCTCCATTAAACAATCGTACAAATAGAAAGCAATAATCATGGTAAGTGCCAGGAAGAGAAGATGTAGGATATAATGGGAGACTTGACCACCCAGCAGATGACGGGAGGGACATGTCCCTGCGGAAGTGACAATGGAATGAGTTCTAGGTAAAGAGAGGGGCTTTTCTGAGCAAAGAGGGAAGCTGAGGGCCTGTGGGCTGAAGAGACAAGAAGGCTAAGGTCTGAGGAGTCAGTCTAGTGAGTAGGTCTGCTGTGGGGCGTGGGGTCTGGAACACACTGAGTTTAAGTTCCTCTGGGACATCAAAGGGGCAGGTTGATCTGGAGCTCCAAGGACTTATATAATATAATGATACAAGAAATGAAAGGTATAGTACTTACATGTCTACTGTTTTTCCCAACCTGCTTCCTGGGCAGAAAACTCAAATACGACAGTAATTTAAAAAAGAAACAAAACACTTTTTAATTTGCAATAATTATAGGTTCACAAGAAGTTGCAGAAAATCATACCGAGAGGGTCTGCTCACCTTTATCCAGCTTTCCTCACTGGTAATAATTTACACAACCATAAGCTCCACCATACATAGTTTATAACCAAAAGCAGGAAATGGGCATGGAGACGATCTGATGAAAATTTCACCGGCTTGTACGTTGGTGTGCTGTGTGCAATACTAGATTGATTGTTCTCAAGTAAGTGCTTGTTAAATGAAGGCACAATTTCTTATGCAAACAAATGATGAATTAAGTGTATCTTAGTTCCCCAGAATAACAAGGATGGACACGCGGGACAAAGAGAGAAAGAGGCAGGGCGTGCAGGGTGACCCTGGGAAGACAGACTGAAGGTATCTGAAGACACTTCTGCGTCGTGCCGAGGACTCTGGATTTCACCTAGTCGATCAAGAATGTCTTAGAAGGCTCTTAGGCAGGGCAACGGCATGATCAGACTTGGAGTTTCAGGATTACCTTCGCAGTTATATGAAGTGAACAGGCAGGCCATGAACACCCACAGACGGGCACACTGAGGAAACACGTCACGTATCATAACATTTGCTGTTTGAGTGTATAGAAAGAGGTGATCTAAAAAAAAAAATAGGTGATTAAAAAAATAGATTCACAAGGTAGGTGATGCAACCATGACCACCTTCTTTTTTTTTTTTTTTTTTAAATTCATTTTTATTGTTAGACTTATTGGGATGACATCTGTTAGCAAGGATTACATAGGTTTCAGGCATACAGTTCTACAGTGCATTGTCAACTTGTTGTATAATAAGTTCACCACCTACTGTGACTTCTCTTTCCATCACCTTATATTTAGCCATGACCACCTTCTAATTCCAGAACATGCTCATCACTCCAAAGCGCAAGCCCACTCCCGTGATCAGTCACTCCCTACTTCCTGTCCCTCCCCCACCCGCCGCCTTCCCCCCAGCCCTTGACAACCATGGGTTGTCTGTCCCTATGGATTTGCCTGTTTCGGACTTTCTAGGCTACCTCTTCCTCTCACTGGTACCAGAACTGGCTTGCTTTTGCCAACCTATCATGTGCCTTTTGCAAGTTCCCATCCCTTGGTGCTGGGCCTGTTTCAATACTGGGTCTCACAGGGAGAGAGCGGGGACTCCTCCTCCAGCCCTCTCACAGTCCTGCTGCCAATCCCAAGGCCAAGGGCTCAGTGTAGAGCCTCGGGAGCACTTGTACCCTCTCTCTCTCTCTCTTACGTTTTAACAAAGAATAAGCTCAGATCTTTCTGCTGCCATGGTATTTAGTGCAAATTAAATAAGGTCTCATTTTCATTATAGTACTTATTTTTACATTCGTTTCTCTTTAGGGCACTTAATTGATGGATATAAAGCTTCCTTTGAAGTAAAAGACTACAATGGGACAATCTGAGGAAGGTATTAAATGGCTTAGGGTGAGCAGCCTCTGGGATATGGCAAAAAAAAATGAGGAAAATGACCAGAGTCAGGGAATAGCTGTTCCAAAGGCAGTTTCTTTCGCATATTTGGAAATTCACATCTAGTTTTCCCATAGTTGCCTCTTCGAAATATGTCCAAACGCTTCGAAAGCAATTGGGCCCTAGCAGTGCTGCACGTGCATGAGGTATCTGGTTAAAATTCTCGTGGTTTCCAAATATCTTCTAAATATAACGAATCAAACCACCGCCCGCCCCCTCCAAAATCGGTAATTAGTCAATCCGGGTGCACACAGGACTTTGGAACCGCTCTTTCTCAGCTGTCAACTGTAATAAAATCTTCCCCAGACTTCTTGTTTTCCGAATTTACTCAAGGCCCCGTGATTTTTCTCAGCAATTTATTTTCCTCCGGAAATGTCGCCTAGTTAGAAGACTCAAGAATTCAAAATTAAGTTGTTTTGCTGTTTTCTCTCTGGGCAACGGATGCAATCAAAACCTACTTCTCCTGATTTTCTCTTGCTCCATTTTTCAGGCTAAAAAGGACGGGTTTTTTTGGTTGCCTATTTGATTTATCCTTAGTTCACCCCTTTCACAGCTGTTGAGACACGTTTTCTCATTAGTTGCCATTCATTCTTTACCCATGGCACCCTGCAGCTCCCCCACACCCCAATACTACCATGGAGGATGCATTCCCAGAGCCCCGTGAGTCATCCTGAGAGTGGATGGAGGATTCACACAGGGAAGACTGCTCAGGACGTCTTTGCTCTATTCCCACCGGTCCTGAGAAAAAGGGGCAAGATGACCTCTGGCCCAGCGCCCCAGCATGAGCCCAGCGTGAGCTCCAGAGCCTCTCTGAGGGCAACACCAGTGTGGTGGTTTGCGCTGCCCTCTCTGCAGGCGACAGGAACGCCCACTTTACTTGCAAGGGGATGGACGTGTGCTTGGAACAATTGATTTGGCCTTTTAAAACAGAAGTAAGCGCCACTGAATTTAAATAGACCAGAGAAACAGGGTGAAATTCATATCTTTGAACCTGATGCCAAAGAGCTACTTGTGCTGCGATGTTTCCTGCATTATGATCCTTTTGCATTTATTGTTCAGGTTGAAGACAAAAATTAAATGTCAGTTAGAAAAAGTCTGAATTGGGGGGGCAAATCATCTTTTCAGGGATGAAAAATCCTTGATCACTTTTTTCATGTTAATTTTTTTGGTAGTTTCCCTCTTTAATGTCATTTCCTTTTAAGAAAATTCTGTGTAGTAGTTCCAGTATTCCACATAGGATACTTTTTAAAATTTCATCCAATTCTCAGTATCAATGCTGTCAGTTCAACAAGGCAGCCTTGGACAACAACAGCACAGGGATACTTTTACTATTGTCACAACCTCAACCACATCTCCCCAGATCTTAATTAAGTGCCCCTCATGAATCAGCCATAGAACTTGGCAGTTCTTTCTCACTTCCATGTTAATTTGACCACACAGCCTCTTCTTTAAAAAAAAAAAAACAGCTTTATTGAGGTATAACTGACACGTGAAAAATTGCATGTATGTGTAATTCAATGAGTTTAGACATATGAAACCACGCATGATGCCATCACCCCATTCAAGGTAATAGACATCCAACTCTTCCAGAGTTTCCTTGTGTCCCCTTGTGGTTCATTTGTTTTGGTTTCTTGTTTTTTGTAGTAAGAACTTTTAATGTAAGATCTACCCTCCTAATGAATTTCGAAGAGCATAGGATACCATATTGTTAACTGTTAGCCGCTATGTTGTTCAGCAGACCTCCAGAACTTCTCATTGAGCATAACGAACTCTGTACTCTGGCAGCCACCAGTTTATTCTCTGCTTCTGTGAGTTTGATGATTCGTGCAAGTGGAATCACGTAGCATTTATCCCTCTGTGATTGGCTTATTTCACTTAACATAAAGTTCTCCAGGTTCAACCAGTGTCACAAATCACAGAATTTTCTTTATTCACTCATCTGTTGCTGAACCAACCCTTGGGCTGTTTCAACACCTTGGCTATTGTGAATAGTGGTGCAATAAACAACTCCCAGCACCACCCTTGCCCTGCCGGAGATCAGTACTAGAGGATCTGCCTGTTTCACTTCCTGCTGCTTTATTTCTGCATGGCAACCAGCAGGGACCCCAGAGGCGGGAGGACCGGTGGGAGGGAGCCTACAGGGTGGGCAGGATCGCTGTGTCCAGAAGCATCAGGCTGAGTAGGGGGACATCGCCCCAGGTGGCCCGCCAACCAGCCCAGGCCAGGAGGCCACGTTCCTCACTTGAAGCCCCAAGCTCAGGTTGGCTTTAGTTTTCACAAAGGTGAGAAGTGAGCCACTATCCCCATGGTTACTATAGCCCCAGGCTAGGTTTGGGGTAGAGAACCCCATCTGCCTCCGCCTCCCACCATCCCACCAGAACTCTCCATGTATAAACGTGTCTGGAGGGCTAACCATAAGCCACATGTAAATTACTGGTGTCCGGGACAGATGTGGTGGCCTTTTCCTCATGGGGTTTTTAGTCTGGTGAGGAAGGCAGGCATTAAGTAAAAATCGCACACATTACGTATTACACAGTATGATAATTGTAAAATCAGAGATACGATTTGCCCTACGAGAGTAGAGGCAGGTGTTAGAAGACAAGAGTACGGGCACTCGGGAAGGGCAGGAGCTGCAGGAAAGCACAGTTCCTCTCCCCCTTGTGAGGGCCTGCAGAGCTGTGGAAGGGGCGATAGTGATGAAGACTGCACATTTAGGTCCACTCTCTCTGTGACAGGCTTTCACAGCATCAGCGTCAGTAACATTTTAGGCTGAACAATTCTTTATTGTAAGGTGTGTTCCGTGCGTTATAGAATGTTTAGCAACTTCCCTGGCCTCTAGTCACTAAATGGCAGGAGCAACCCCCCCATCCCTAAGTTGTGACAACCAAAAATTATCTCCAGACATTGCCAAATGCCCCCGGGTGGGGAATCACCCCATTAAGAAGGAGCCCAAGTGTCATTCATCAAAGAAACCAAAACAAATGAACCACAAGGGGACATGAGGAAGCTCTGGAAGTGTCGGATGTCTATGGCCTGACATTACGCGAGGACCCCAAGTACCTCTTGGAGTCCCATAGCCACGTCCAGCTCCTGAAACGAGCCTGGGGTCTTTCAAAGGCCTTACTGTTGAGGGGACATTTGAACACTTAAAACTTCTCCTGTTACACTCATGTTCCAAATTGCCACCAGAAGAAATGTTAGGTCTTGAGTGTGACCCAAGCCTGCAGCTTAAGTTCCAAACTCCTCAGCCCGGAAGCCATCGCCTTCTGTGACTTGCCCTCCACCACATTCTTCCGGGCTGCCTGTGGTCACTTTGTTCTAGCCACACTGACCCTGGCTTCCTTTACCCCCACCTTCACGCCTCTGACCTTGGTTCCTCTCTGTCCTAAAGACCTTTTTCTTCCAAAGCCTTCAAGTATGACTAACGGAGATGCCCTCTCATCAGAGATTTGCTCCCATCCTACTCCAATGGCGTCACTAGTGTTCTGATTACTCACTGCAGTGCATTGAGAGTCACTGAACACATGTGCACACACACACATATACACGCACATGCACACACACGGATGCATGCACACATGCACACACATGCACACACACATGCACACTCGAATCCACACATGCACACACACATGTGCACACACAGGTGCACACACACATGTGTGCACACGGACTCACGCGCACACGCATGCACACGTGCACACACATGTACACGTGCACACAGATGCACACAGGCATGCACATGCATGTGTGCACACATGGATGTACACACGTGCACACACATCGGCACACACATGCACACAGGCACACACAGGCACACGCGCACACACTGATGCACACACGTCGCACACATGCACACACATGTGCACACACGGACACACACATGCACACACATGCACATACACGCGTGCACACACAGACACACACATGCACACAGGCACGCACGCGCACACACTGATGCACACACGTGCGCACACATGCACACACATGTGCACACACGGACACACACATGCACACACATGCACATACACACGTGCACACACAGACACACACATGCACACAGGCACGCACATGCACACGCGCACACACTGAACCCCTTTGCTTTCCCAGGAGGTGATTTTGACTGCTCTCTGACAGATGACCTGGAAGCAGAGAAGCGGAATGCAGAGTCCGTGAGAGCGTCCTCCTCAGGCCACGTCGCATCTCACGTCGCATCTCAGGCTCCCAGGGAAAGCTCCCATGATTCATCCCTCCGGCCCCAGTTGATGGCTTCGGAACAGCTCCAAGGAGATGTGTTGGATCATTCGAGTGAGTTGTTTTCTCTAACTCTTTGCCACATCCAAAGAATTCTTCCTTTCAGGGCTCAAGGACGACGTCGGGATGACTCATGTAAACTTAGGAACTGGAATCGTAGGAGCTGGGGCGCTCCTTCACAGAGGAGCTGATTACCTTTGGGGTGTCACCTTAGAGGCATCGAAGGACTGGATTTGCAGTGTTCTGTTCATTTTTTAAAAACGCTGAGGACACTTGGCAACATGCTACGTTTTGCCAAATCCCTGTAGTGGGTACCCAGCCGTCTGTTATTTTACTCCTTGTACTTAGCCGTGTATTTGACACATTCCACACCAAGGAACCAGAGAAAAGAAAGGAAACAAGAAGCAACGCCATTCAGTGCCATGCTCCTGGCAAGGAAAGGTCAGAAGGTATAAAGGTATTGGGGTTTCCTGTCAGGAGCAACCCCGAAATAAGTTCAGCGAGCACGTCCCCTAATCTCCGTCTGCGAATGCCGGATAAAGCGTGCCCGGACCACAGCAAGGCCCTGGCCTCCGGCCACGTCTCCCAGCCCGGCCCCGCGCCTGTCGGCTGTGACTCAGACGCAGTTTACCTGACTCTCTAGAACTGAACATTTGCCTCTAAATGGAGATCATCAGAGTTGCTGCCTTGTGACGATGAAAGAAATTCACGTAAAGCACTCAGCGGCACGGGTCGCGTCTGCTAAATCCTAAAAGAATGTCAAGTTGTGCTTACGTGAGATTGAGGTTCGATGGAAAATAACATCTGCCCTTTAGGTGCGCTCACAAAATCCTGCATATTTCCTTCGCTGAGCATCTGCCCCCAAAGACCAATATACCCTGCTTCATTTTGTTCCCCGTGCAGCTAGTAAATAAATGTTAAAAAGGGGTTTTTAGTTCCCTTTCCAGGTGTTGGGATGGCAAGGAGAGAGGCTTTTACTGTTTAGACAGTTTCTAGGTAATCAACACCTACTAGGGGTCCATAGGCACCTCCTCCAGGGAGCCCACCCTGTGCTTTTAGAGGAGTCCTTCTGCCCTTTGCTCTGCGCTCTCATGCCTATTTCCTGCACTGCTCTTCATGCTTACTGCTGGGTCCTGCCCACCGGGATGGGCTATGAGCTCCTTGAGGACGGGCACTACGTCTGAGTCAGCTGCTGATTCCAACCTGCCCCCATGGTGCCTGCGGTGGGCCAACCGAGGCTGCTGTCTGCACCGTACAGAGACGAATACTCCAGACAGGTCAAGTAAGCTTTCGTCCACGTGCTTTGCTGTGTCTGGAATGTATCTCCCACCTGCTATTCCTGGGAGACCCCAACTCCTTCTTCAAAGTCCAGATCAAACAAGGCCACTTCTGAGGCTTCCTCTGCTCTGGCTGGTGGAGGTAGCACGTTGCTTCCCCCACAATTGCCTAGTGCCCTGTGTCTGTCTCTGTTGGAGCTATTGTCCTCTACCTCACCTGGCTGTGAAGACATGGGTGGACAATGTGTCCATGTGATTCTGCTTTATCTACTTCCCACGTAGGTTCTGAGTGGCCATTCTGCTCCGGGTGCTGGTCCACATGCTAACAATGGGCAAACACACCATTGTTTTCCATCAGTCAGGGCTTCGTGCGTTCCAGCGGACAGAAGCCCAAGTTAAAGTGGGTTAATCCGTCACAGAATTTACTGGCAACATAGTAGTGAAAGTTCCAGGCACAGATTTCAGGTTTCTGTCAGGTTATTTTGGTTGTCTCTTCTCTTCCTTGTCAGCTTGACTCTGTAAAAGGCTAGTGCTCCACGGGGGTTCTTGGTGGCTCTGTGCCCACAACTTCCTTGTTTCCAGTCCAGCAGAAAGAGATGACAGTCTTCTGGAGTTGTGACAAGAGGCCCAGTTTCGTTGATTCTGGAAGGGTCCCATTTACATGACAAAACTAATCACTTTGTCAACAAGTACGTGAAGCTCTGAATGGCTTGCAGTGGACAATGAGCTGGGAGGGAAGTCAGTCTCTACACCCATGAACAAAGGGAAAGGGGGAAGGGATCCCCCAGGAACATTATGGGTACTGCCACCAAAGCACAGCAAATAGATGTCACTTATTCTCAGTGGGCTTGTAGTTTACTGGGGAAATATAGAGAAATAAAACCGTAATTTCGGTTCATATGAAAAGAGCACTGGTGGAAACATGTGTGAGCCATGCATCTGGCTAAGGGCCAAGGGGGGAGTTGAAGGATTGGAGGAAGGCTTCCTGAAGGAGGTGACACTTGAGCTAAGGCAAAGTAGATACCAAGTAAATGGCTATTGGTGGATGGAATCAATGAACACCTCGTCCAAAATCACACCAGTCATTTCTTTGTGGGGACTTAAATTTAAGTTCAGTAATCCTTCAGTATTCAAGTCTAATGATCTCTGCAGTTTGTCAAGCTAGACTTGTTTCTGTGAGACAATTTCTTCCAAATGCCACCTGAAATCAGAGGAGGCTAAGAATAGAAACACAGTTCTGAGGTGGTTGAGTGTTCACTCGGACCCACATTAACGTATTTAATTCACAGTGTACGTGCGACGCAGTAAACACTTGCAGTGACATCATTCACGACTGCTGTATTTTGCATTGCCAATCTCCAGGATTCTGCCCACGTGATGGACTAAGTAGGTCTTGTGTGCTGACTCAATCTTCATTCAGCACGTAAATAGCAAAAATAAATGCATCCATAGTCCAAAGTCATCCCAAGTTTTGAACAAATGTTGCAAAATTGAGCTTCTGCAGCATTCGGCAAAAATTAAGTTGAAGTCTGTTTATACTTTCCTTCATGTCTTTATGGGTCGTCCTCAAACCAGCTCCGAGTTCTTTCAGGTGACTGGAACAGCACACAGTGTCACGATCGGTTTAACTGAAGTTATCACTGCAGGAGAATTTGCAGTCACGTCCACCGTGACTCAACAGCACTGCGATATTTTATTGACAGCGAAGAGTTTTGGAAGGGCAGACAATTCATGATTTATGTTGTCGTTTCTGCCCTTGAGAGACTCCCAGTATGCAAAGTAGCCGTTCTCTTTCCCTTCCCCATTTCAGGCAAAACACTATGTTCTGGCTAGACGTGGTTTTTAAAACTTGGCTCCAGCCCCTCGTAGCTGCGTGACCTTGGTCAAATTTCATCATGCTTCTCAGTCTTGGTCTTCTCCCTTGCAAAACTGTAATAATGGTGTAATAACAAACCTCCCAGGTTTGTTGTGTTGATGAGAGGAATGGACGTAGGAAAGCTCTGTGAATTATAAGGCACAACGTAAATAGTATACTTAGATAGAAAACTTAATTATTTGCAGAAGTTTTCTAATGTTTTGTCTTATTACTTCTGAAAAATTGAGGTGGCATATAGAGGAGAAGTTTTAGTATGCTTTTGTTGTTCAGGAGTATTTTATCAGCAATGCTTCAATTCATTTATTTGTATTTTTTCCTATTAGAAACCGGTTTGCTGGGAGAGATCGCCTGTCAAGCAATTCTCCTGGCTGTGTGCCTGATCATTTCTGCATGTGCAAGGTGACTCAGCTTTTGCTTTCATGCCGTGGATTCATAATTAATGAAGCTGTAATTGATTGACGATGTGCCTGTCTGATTCCACAAAGTAGTTTTAGGTAGCTCTGGGGTTCAGATTTGGTCATTTGTCTGTCCATCATCAGTGCTCCTTTATCTGTCACCTCCCGCCTCCTGTCATCTCACAAAGCATACGAAACCAGTGCATCTTGCTGGCCATTGGAGTTTACCACGTAGTGACTTTCTGTTACAGTCTAAGTACCCCTGCCTGGAGTTCAAGGGCACTTAAAGTTCCCACTAGGGGACTAGAGTCCCACTGGGTCTCCACCTTTCTTAGTATATTTTCAAATCCTAACAAAGCGTTTGTTCCAGGGATGCCCAGTCAGCATTTTGAGAACCTAATGCTCTTGCCTCATTATGGGCATGTTTCTGCTCCACCCCCTGTCCAGCACGTCCTTCCTGTACTTGCCGAAGTCTCCAGGCCAGTGATTGCACCCCTCTGTACCGAACCCACTCAGGCCTCAGGGACTTTGCACTTGTTGTTCACTCTGCTTCTCCAGAAAACCTCATAACATGTGCTCTTCCTGCTTTCTGCAATCTGTTCCAATGTCACATCATCAGAGAGCCCTTCCCTGATAACCTGGCACAAATGGCATACCCCGCTCTGTCACATGCACCTTGCTTACTTTTCTTCAGAGTTCTTATTGCTTCTGGACCTATTATATTAATATGCTGACTTTAATGATCTCTCTCCCTACAAGGATGTGAGCTTAGACGCTGTGTGTCTTCATATCCCCACTGCCAGGGGCTTATCAATATTTGTTGAATCAGTGACATGGGAGGAATGGCACAGTCCTGGTGTCTTTGTGGTCCTTGTCCTCTGGTCAGCAAGAGCTGCTTGCTCTCAAGCCCCACCTCTTGAGGGTCTAATACCTCATGTCACTTAAGGGAGTTGTGTTTTTAAATATTATACAAAGTCCTGCATCCCATTCCTTGAGATACTAATTTAGATCCAGTGAAAATCATTTTTTGTAGGAGCAAGTTTCCCAGATAATTATGAGGTTTGAGAAGTATTCTTAAATCACAATGAGATCAGAAGAACAAAATCGAGGGGAGGTCCTGTGGTTAAAAATAAATCTGCAAAACTCTGTGTTATATTAACGACATATCCCACGTTGGAGGATCGTAATGCATAGTTACTTTAGCATAGTAAAGGCATGGTGAAACACCAGAGTGGAGACACGTTTTACTCAGCGTGGCATTTGCTTAACTTGGCATTTCCCAAACTCAGTTGATCAGGAGACCCTTCCCTTTATTTCACAGGCCTATTAATGTAGTATTTCTCTTAGAGTAATTTCTGTAGCTACTCGCCCGTAAGAGGAGAGCTTAAGTCCCCATCCCTGAGTGGGAGCTGCATTCAGAAACTTGCTTCTAAAGAGCGGATTATGGAAAGAGGGGGCTGCGTAACCTGACAGCCAAGAAACCTGGGAAACGGGACTTCCGATGAACGCAAGGAACAGTACCAGGGTCAGTTACGTTGACAGCATGTCTCCTTGATACCATGTGATGAGGATGGCACTTCACCTCTGTGATCTTCTAAACCCCAGTCTAACCATGAGAAAACCCCAACTTGAGGGACATTCTGTATCTAATCTGACCAGCAGTCCTCAAACTTGTCAAGGTCATCAAAACCAAGGAATCTAAGAAATTGTCACAGTGCAGAGGACCATAAGGCGACACTGTGACTAAATGTCATGTGGTGTCCTGAGTGGGATCCTGGGACATGGATAAATGGGAGAAAACTGTAAAGTCCAAATGACGTGTGGAGTTAACGTGATGCACCAATGTGGGTTCCTTAATTATGACAAATGTCCTGTGCATTGCAAGGTGCTAATAACAGGGGAAACTGGATGAGGTGTCTATGAGAATCTTCTGTACTATTTTTTTTTTTTTGCAACTTCTCTGTATATCTAAAGTTATTCTAAAATAAAAAGATTGCTTAATTAAATAGTTGGTCTAAAAAACCATTCATGTGGGCAACAGCATGGGTGGACCTCGTAGATATTTATGTAAATGAAAGGTGACTGCACAAGATTTCGTATGATTGCATATGCACATAAAATTCAAAGAAAGGCAAAATGAATCAGTTATGATAAATGTAAGAGTGGTGGTTAATTCGGGGGGATATAGTGAAAAGGGACAACAAAGTCAACCTTATAGGGTACTGACAATATCCTATATCTTGATTTGGGTAGCAATTATAGGGGTTATTAAAAAAACAAAACAAAACAAGATATGCATATTATATGCATTAGCGTGCATTTTTTCAAGCTCAGTTTAAATGCATA
The DNA here is from genome assembly GCA_004026885.1 of Lyroderma lyra. Lineage (NCBI taxonomy): Eukaryota > Metazoa > Chordata > Mammalia > Chiroptera > Megadermatidae > Lyroderma > Lyroderma lyra. Next base: position 99,204 of record PVJL010003212.1, read on the forward strand.
ATTTAAAATTAAATTAAATTTGAAATACTAAATAATTTAAATTAAATTATAAATAAATAAATATTAAGTAAACTAAATAATTTAAAATTAAAATGCTCAATTAAAAATGCACATAAAGAGATGTCTGAAAGAATATTGATCTGATTTACATAATGGCTGCTTCAGAGCCATAGGATTTTTTTGATATTTTCTTTTCTCCTTCGTATTTATCTGTAATCGCTTTCAATAATCATATTTTGAACACACACAAAATAAAGACATTATTCTTTTTTAAAAATCCACTCTGTAATACAATCACTCATCAGATTGGCAAAACCTCAAAACTTTAATATACTTTTGGGGCAAGGTTGAGAAGCAGTAGGCATCCAGATTTTTCTCATTTTTTTCTAGATGTTTTATACTTTTGTGGTTTATATTTCAGCCTATGGATGATTTTGAGTTAACTTTTGTGTTAAGAAGTGATGTCCACGTGGAGAGGTTCATCCTCTGCATGTTGAAATGACTCTCCTCTCTCCATTGCATTGATATGGGTCTCTGCTAAAAATCAGTTTGCTGCTTCTGCGTGGGTCTTGTTCTGGGCTGTCTCTTCTCGTCCACTGATCTACATTTCTGACCTTTTGCCAATACCACACTATCTTTATTACTGTGGTATTATAGTAAACCTTAAATTCTTAAAGTCTATACTACATCTGAAAATCTAAAACCTGCCTAAAGTCTACAGTCAGTGTAAAAGCGCCTCTCATATGCTGGGAATGCATACTTGGGTTGCTGACCCTAAGCAATCTTTGTCGTTTCAGATGGTTTCTGGGAGGCATGTTAGCCAGTGTCTTCACGTGCTCCTTAACGGTCACTGTGGCTTGTAAGTAGCGGTTCCGAATGACTGCTCTCTCATCCCTGTATTTCATTCCAGTTTGGGTCATTTAAACATATTTTCTCTTTCTCATCCAAGATGTTGTCAAGTCACTGCTCCTCAGCCTTGCCAGCTATTTCAAAGCCACCGCCTGTGCTCGGTAAGTGTTGCCATTGTCTGTGTTACCGTTGTCTGAATAAAGATGACCATAGCCTGATGTCCCAGAATGCTTTGCGCTGAGTAATGACAGCAGTGACTACATACAGGAAAGGTCCTGATCGCTTGTCCTGAAGAATACTTTCTGTTACCACTAATAGTATCATCATCCTGTCTCCTAAATTCTTTACTAAAATAGATAGAATTAATTTTTAAGGCAGCAGGACTTAGGAAATAATATGAGTTTTAAATTTTTAAATACTTTTAAAGGGCTTTTATAAATTCATAGCACTGCACTTCAAAAAATGCCTCATATTAAGAGGCCTTTCTTTATCTTTATAGTTTCTCAAATAACTGGCAAACTGCCCGTAAATGATCTCAGTGGCAAACCGTGGTTTCTCTGCCATCTCTCACTCACTCACCGACGCCCCGGTATGCTGCATGCCATGGTGCAGCACATTTCAAAGGCTTGCTGGGTTCTGGGTGAGAGGCTCACAGAATTTCAAGCAGCCTGCAAAGCACCATCCTTTGCAAGATGGATTGTGCTAATTACCTTCACTTCAACATGGCTGCCAGAGGCCAACTCCCCTCGCTTCGAGTCTGAGGTCTGTCATTCAAATTAGTTTACTGGCCTTCGTTCTTGACACGATGTTGCCCTATTTATAAAATCTTGGTGTTAATTCTGAAATTACACTGGGGCTGAGTGAGGATTTATTGCGTTAGGGGCTCCAGCCAGTATTGACTTGCTGACACTTGGAGTGATGCTTCCTTTCGTTTCTTGGCATTCCAGGTTTCTGGGTGCAGACATCGATATTGTAGCTAAGTGTTGTTTAATCTGATCATGAGAAAATTGGGCCCTGAGGATATACAAGAGATCCTGATTCTCTAGGCCTTGTAAATGAATGACATTTGTCTAAAGCCCTTCTAAGATACCCACGCCCCCTCCCTAGGGCCACAGGTCACTCTCTGCCCCACTTGGCATTAACTACAGGTCTCCATGTGTGCCCAGCATTATGGACTGAGATGTCACACAAAGCATGTCTGGACTAATGGACACTATGTGAATAGGCTGACCAGACATATCTTTTTTGGGGGGCAGGAGGGTAGTTCCCAGGCCACCGCGTTGACAGTGCCAAAGCCTAGCCACTACACCACCAGGGAACCCACTCAGACATAATATTTTAAATGGGACAGAAAACAATGGTACTGTCTCATTTCAAACAGTACATATGGTCAGCCTACTGACACCTTGAATTTAGCCCAGTGAGACTAGGTTGACCAGATGTACCTTTTAAAATGGTACATCTGGTCAGCCTATATCGGTTCCCTGGGTTTTAAGATGAACATGTACAATTAACCAGACAGATAAGTGTTAGCATATTAAGAAGCCCTGTGATGAGGGTGGAGTTTCTCAAAGTATGGCATGGAGACAGCCTCTCTAGAATCAACTGGGGAGCTTGTTTAAAGAACAGATTTTTAGAACCTGATTCCAGAACTTTTGAACCCAAATTTCTGAGGGGTGTACATTTTCAACAGTGTCTCTAGGTAAATTTTTTGCACCTTAACTATGAATGTCTTGGGAAGATGGTTTGCTTCTCAGGTGGCATCACTCAACCTACCAAACCTTTACTGAGATTGTACGTGTTCTGTGCTGTATTGAGTACCCAGTTCTGCTCAGCACATATTTACAGACTCTCCACCAAGGGTCAGACACTGCTGTGTGGAGCCAGGGTTGTCAATGCCAAGGCTCAAGATTTCAGAGTGTCATTAGAAGGATGTGGAAAGGGCACACCGAAGTTGCATTTTAAGATGCAGCACGGGAAGTGTAGGAATCGAGTTAGCACAGAGGCGATGGGGACACCAAAGGTTCTCTGGACTAGGAGGGGTGGGGAGTTTGGGTGGGGAAGGCTTCCTGGAAGAGGGGTGATTTCACCTGTGGCCTCGAGGGCACCTCCCACTGTTCTGAGCTCCTTGATTGTTCTCTCTTAAAAGAAATTGGATCAGGACTAGAATGATAATTCTATCCGAATACTCTCATCAACAGCCTCGTTTATGGAATAAGATCCCTTCTTGGTGTATTTGTGTACATGCCTTAATTTGTTCTCTTGTTCCCTCTCTATTTTTTTTCCTATTTCTGCCCACCAGACCTCATAGACAACACACTCTTACATTTAAGACCTACAAAAACACAGACTATTGACTATTTTTGTGTATCTCTCTCAATGTCTTGGGAATAGTAGATGTGCTATAAATATTCATTAAATGGAATCTATTTGCTGTGTCATTTCTTCAAGTACTTCCTTTATGGCCTAGAGCTCTGTGTCTCAGTAAAGATCTTTTGCAACCCTCTCCCTCACACGTAAACATGTCCAGAAATGACAGTCACGGTTATTACTGTCGAGAGTCAAGAGTGCCTCACAAGTTTGTTTCAATGACCGAGGGTGAGGGCCCAAGGGCGGGCGGGCAAGCCCTGAATGCACTGTCAGACGCCCACGCAGCAGTCCCCGCCTCGCTTGCCTGTCTGCACTGTCTGTCACGCCGCGTGGTGAGGTGAGATGAGGTGCCAATTGTTTCACACTTATACTTCTCATGTCACATCCCTTTTCATACCACAGTGCAATTCTTATTCAAACTCCTTCTTCGTTCAATTTAATGCCTGTGAGTTTGGGGACTGTCTATGTTGTTCACCGTTGGCCTGAGTGTCCCCTTCAAGTGAAGGTCCTCACAGGTATCCCACATTGCCAGTCATGGGCCAGCATCAGCTCTCGAGGTTTTGTGCATTTATGACGTCAGGGTAACGAAATGCGTACCATCTCTCCTCTCTACTCTTACATGCAGGCATGAATGTTTATGTAGTTGGTGAATGAATGAACAAGCTTTAGGGAGTAGAAATATGGGAAAAGTCACTGGTGACCCTCTAGGCATTTCTGTTCTAGAGAGGGTATGAAATGTTGTAAGAGGTAACTAAGTCCCAAGGCTGAGATCAGGAGCAGGAACCGCTATAGCCTGTCAGAGGAGAGGAAGGACACTGACAACTACCAGGGAAAAAATGGTTCCTGGAAGTTGAAGCTCCACTTTCCTCGTTATGGTTATTCAAGCTAGTCTGTCGGGGTGTGTGCACATGTGTGTGTGTCTGTGTGCAGTGGTCGTTTCCTGTGCATGTGGGTGAATTATGCATTTCTTTGCTCTTTTCTCTGATCTAGGTTTGCTAAAACTTGACAAGCACCAGGAGTGCCTCTGACGAACGTTTTCGATCTTAATATCCAGAAGTTGTCCGATTCGAAGCCTGCTGGGAGCGACTGCTTTATTGGAAGAGAGTGAGCATCTGGATACTTGCAAAAACACATTTTAATTCGGTTATGTGATTTAAAAAAGAAAATCCTAGCTTTGCTCTTGTAATTGTAATGTGCTCCTAAAAATAACATTAATTCGTCTTTCCCTTGCAACCATTAGCAGCTGAAAGGGAAAAGAAGGTGAAATGTGATAGAGAAAAAACCACCTGGGTAACTGTTACCCTATTGTTACCTAAGGCAGGGGTCTCCAACATTAATATTCATTAGAAAATTATATGGAGAGCTAATAACAAGGCAGTTTCCTGGGCTTGCTCACATGGACCTATTGTTTGCTGAACTGCTTTAATTGAATAATGAAATCAAGTGTATTTTTTTCATAATAGCAACTTGAAAATAAATGAATGCAGTTAATGCTTAAAATATAATGTAGAAAAAGGTCATTTTCCCCAAGGGAGTGGCTCAATATTTGGCGGTGACAGTAGATGATGGTTGATGAAACATGGGCAGGAGAGCCATTTTGGGGAAGGTATATTCTTCTTTTGAAACTTTTCTTTTTTTTTAACCAAGTGTTCAACCTTCTTGAGGTTCATGATTACCTTTTACTAAAATTGCAATGAAAATAAAGGTCCAACAGAAAATTAAATTTCTTAAGGGCAAAAATAGAGGCAAAACACGGAAGTGCTTTGAAACACGTAGATATGGTGCATTATTTGACCAACCGGAAGGTCGTAGAGTGTTCCCTGTCCATCCCTCTCACCTGGGGTATGTTCCCAGGTGTGTCTTGTCATTCAGATTTGCTATAATAGGATATTCTACTCGTAGTCCTAGAATTTGTGTGGAGAAACTTGTCTTGGCTTAAAATGGCCATGTCCAATACCACTTTTTATATTATTTGTTTTTGGTGTTGTTTGGTTGAAAACAAAGTATTCCACTAATAATAAATGGAGCCATTAGCAAAGTATAAATAAACATATATATATATATCCATCTATGTAATAAGAGCAATCGTGGAGGAAAGTCATTAATTGAACGCTGTATTAGTTTCTGATAGCTGCTGTAACAAATTACTGCTGTAACAAACCAGCAGCTTAAAATAAAAATTTTATCATTTTCCATTTCTGGGGGTCAGAAGGCTGAAATCAAGACGTTGGTAGCACCGTTTCCTTTCTGGAGGCTTCAGGGAACTATTCTTGCCATCCTCATGAACCCCGTGGAGGGCCTTGCTGAAGCCATGTTCTCCCACTCGTGTCTTCAGCTGTGTCATTCTCTTGACTGGATTGCTCTCCCCTGCCTGTCGCTCTTGGAAACCCTTTACTTCTGTAGAGTCCCCTCCACCATCACTGCCACTCGTGAAGTTTTTCTTCTGTCCCCGAGGTTGAGTTAGGGGGTCCCTTCCTCTCCTGCTGGCCCTTGGTCCATATCTCCTTTATGTTTTCAAGAGACTGGAACCTTTGTGTCTCCACATGTAGGTTGACCAGACATCCCATTTGAAATGGGGCTGAAGACAACAGTTCTGAGTTGTTTCAGATGCCACGTAGGATCAGCTGAGACTCACTGGGCTAAATCCCCCTCCCCTTCATGGTAAACACTATCCTAGTTCTTAGGGAAATCACCTCTGTACCTCTCTTTTGGAGTTTATCAGCAGTGTGTATTCCTAAATATTAGAGTATAGCACTGCCTGTTGTTTGGGGTCTTCTTTAATGGATAGGTTCTCCCTCTAACCATCCCCTCACCAGAATGGTATATTTTCTTATTGCTTTTTACTAAAAATGACCTATTATACATTGACATGTCATACTACAGTTTATATGGAAGAGCATATATTAACGATGGATAAAAGTGAGGATTTTAAAATGCTGCCTTTAAATGCAAAAACACACTTCAAACCCGCTGTCCAAGGGTCAACTGTAGTTTTGATCCATGGTTGGGAATCCGTGATGTGAATATCAATGAAAGTTATAGGTGGGTTGGCACCTTCACCAGTGGGCAGGGCCCCGAATCCCCACATTGTTCAAGGGTCAGCCGTTTATGTACATGTCATACTGGCTCTGCTTCCCTGGAGAACCTTGGCTAATCCAGCAGGGGTTATAACCACCATTTTATAGGTCACCTTACTTTTAGAGGTCTGACCACGTTCCTGAGGACACAGGTAGGAGCTCTTAGTATCAAATCCAGGCCTGTGTGACCCCTGCTGAGAAGGTCCCTTACAGGAGTGGGTGTGGCACCTTGAGGGTCCATTATTGCCTCAGTCACTCTCTCTGGAAATACTAACTTGGGGACAAGTTTTTCATGGAGCACAAGATAAAGTGAAAAGAACCACCTTTCAGGGACCACTGAGTTCTTTACCTGTATCCTTGTAGCGTAAGTTTGATCCTCAGAGATTTAACACAATGAGATGCGATGTAAGAGAGAAATCACCTAGCACTGCCAGGTCCACTTTAAGCCCTCAGCTTGTAGAGGCTTCCACAGCTGTGACTGGCTCGTGGAAAGAGCTGCCATTTTGCTGGGAAACGTGCCGTGTGCCGAATACTTTTTCTGCCTTCTAATATAATCCGCCCCACGGCCCGCCAAGGACGCCTTCTTGTCTTAGCTGCCCCAACAGGCGAACCCATGCGATGCCTGATGTGGGCCAGGCAGCCATGCCATTGCCCATATAGACGGCCTCCGAGTTTGCCTGCTTACCTGCCTCAGGCCAGGGAGTGACAAATCCCTTCCCTTGCATGCCACCAGTGCGGATAAGTCACACGACCCCACTATAAACACGGTGAATGGGAAATACAGGGAAGTACTGGTGGTTTGCAAGGGAAGGTGACCTCCAGCAGACTTTGACACAACCTCATTTTAAAGATGAAGAGGGCGAACTTCAGAGCGAATGTGTGACTTGAGCGCCCCCAGTCCTTGCGGCCCTTGTCTCATTTCCCCCGCCCCACCCTGCAACAATTCCACAAGTAAACTCGCCTGTAATTATTGCAAAACAACTCAGATACAAAATCCTCGGCCTTGCCTGGGGGGATGCCAACCGCCTCCCCCCGCCCCACAAAAGGAAACCCAGTATCACCCAGACAATGCAGCAGAGCAGACACCTGCTAACTTGGCGCCAATACCACAAATCCCTACCAGGCCCTGATGAAGGTCTGAACATGTATTTTTTTTATAAATCTACCCTGCTGTGATGACTGTATCCCCTCCATCTGTCCCATGCTGAGTAAAATCTGCTACAGCTGCAAGCTACACCTGCTAGAGAGCCAGACGGGTACCTAGAGGGGTGGGGGTGGGGGTGGGGGTGCCGGGTGGTGGGGAGATTTAGCAGGTGGATGCTAAAAGCTGGCAACCACTTGGCAAAAAATTTCTAATTCTTTTGTAACTTTAACAGAAATAAAAACAAAGGATAGGAGCTGCAGGGATGGGGGTGGGTGGAAACAAAGACTTGGTGCATCAGGGACTTCTATTTTCAATGCAAAATGTCATTTTGCATGTGCACTGTGGGAAGAGAGGGTGCTCCACCCTCCACCCTCCACCCCAACCCAAATCGAAACAGCGTACCTCTGTGTGGGTGAAACTCAAGTTCAGGCTGCAAGTGATCTGCTGGGCGAGAGGGGGCTGAGGCTCAGTGCCAGCAGCTCCATTTTTTTTCTCTTTTTCTCTTTCTTTCTTTCTTTCTTTCTTTCTTTCTTTCTTTTTTTATTAGTGAAAGGAAATATCTAGGATCACATTCCAGGGCCTTCTACCTTGCTCATCGTCCTTGATTTTCCCTGGCTAATCACATCCTTTGAATACTAGCATAACAGTGCAGCGTGATATTCCTGCTCTGGGGCCGGGCTCTGAGACGGCTGCTTAACTGCTATGTCACTGTGGACAAGGCATATCGCTTCTCTAAACCCTAATTTCCTTGTCCATAAAGTTGGTAAAAACATTACCTAAGTCATAGCACTTTCATGAGCATTAAATGAGTCTATGCAGGCAAAATACTTACAGCTGACCACCGTGCTAGATGTATAGCAAGCTCTTGCAAAGTGGGAGTGCCATTTTATCACTATTAGCAGTAGTAGTAGTGGTGGTGGTGGTGGTGGTGGTGGTAACATTAGCAGTAGTAGAAGCAGTGCTTCGGACTTCTGGGATCATGTGACTTTTTCAGTCACCAGGTGAGATGGTAGAAGGAAGTGACAAGCAGTGTGGCCTGAGGCTTGGCCAAGGCTGCGTCAATGTAGCTGAAGAACTACTTCTCCCACTACTTCGCACTAAGAAGAGAGGTATAAAGGCAAGGTGGGTGTGAAGTCAGCAGACCGAGGTTTGACTGCTCTGTCATTTCCAGCTCTGAGCTATGGGGCCCCTCACTCAGCCGTTTTGAACCGCACACAGCACAGGCATAAGTTCACGTCTTAGAACTCTCTCCGAAGTGGAGTATTGCTTTATTGTCATGGAGAAGATCAAACAAGAGACAGTGAGCTGACACAGTGGCACGAAAAAGGATTCACTATTAATAAAACTAATTTGATTTTCTTTTATTTTGACTCTGATTCACTACCATGTGATTTAAATAAAAGTGAGAGCATTCAGATAAGCCAAGGGGGAGATGTTACCCATTTCCCCTCAACTCAAAGCCAGCACTGCCAGGGTCCCGGTGTTTATCCAACAAAACTGTCTTGGTCGCAAGGTGGATGAGACAGGAAAACAGGCCACCTAGAGAGAAAGACTTGGGACATGGAAGTGGTCACCATCTGGGGTCAGTCATGTGGCCATTGCCCAGCTGGAGGCAGAGGGCTCCAGCAGATGACAGGCCCGCCCCCTGCTGTGACTTATTGTAAGGGCAGTGCCATCAACTGTCACCCTGCAGTAAAGTCATCACACTCCCCACCCCTGATGTGGAAGTCAAGATGACCGCACAAGAAGTTCGTTTTATGTATTTATGTTTCTGGGGAGGGGTGGTTCCCTGGCTGGGAATTGAACCCAGGCCGCGGGGTTGAGAACGCCGAAGCCTAGCTACTACACCACCAGGGAACCCCTAGAACTTAGTTTTAAAGACCCTTTATCAAAAGGGAGGCAGGGCATAAAGTAAAATCCAGTCGCCCAGCGTATCGGTGGGCCCTCCCTCCATTGCCTTTTTCAACTCCTGCCCCTGTGTTAGTTCTGAGCTCCATGTAGCTCAGGGCTCACAATCTAATGAACAAGCTTGACAAAGAGGCAGTAACATTTACAATCTGATGAACAAGGTCAACAAACAGCCGTAAGACTGAGGGGACCTCCAGGTCGTCATGGAGCCCTGAGGAGGCTATGACGCTCCCTCCTCTGCCTGGGTGGGACAGACAGAGGAGGAACTTCCCAGGCGTCCACGGTGCTCTGTCAGTGCTCTGTGGCTTTGGACAACACCCTAACCCTTCTGAAGTTTAAGTTCATCAGCGAAGATGGAGAACATATGAGGATAAAAGCTCTGTGGTCTCTTATGACGAAATGTGAGGTACGTTCGTAAGTACTCGCGTGTCACCCTCAGAACACCCCTGTGAGTGACAGTGATTATTATTCTTGTTTTAATAGTTGAGGGTCCCAGAGAGTAATCTGGCTGCCTGAGGTCAATCAAACACTGGAGGGGCCCAAACTAGGGTCACACGTCTGGCTCCGAGTCTGGGGTATTTCCCACGGGCACCCCCCTGCCTGCCGCACCAGGCTGTGTGATGATTCATTATAAGCTCCAGGCACGCGCACTGTTTTCTCCTCCAGAGTTCTGCACCTCTGGGCGTGGAAGTAGGACCCGTGTTGTCCTTGTTTCTTATGGTCACCTCTTAATCAGTGTTCCCTGCCTCCCCCCTCCCCCCCCGAAACCTCCAGTTTTGGAGCTCGTGCCATTAGACGGTGCCATCTGCTGCCATTTCTCGGCGAAGTCAACTACCAATCCCGCATTCCTTGAAGACGTTAGCACCTCCCTCAGTGCCACTCTCTCCAGCACAACCCTGTCATTCCTCTTGGCAATTTTAATAAACTCGTGGATATCCTCTCTAGTACTCTAGCCACTCAGCGTCATTTTTTTCTTCTATTTTTCCTTTTTTAGGCTCTAGGAAACCCCAGTCTACTTCCTGTCTATACAGATTTGCCTTTTCTAGACATTTCATATAAATGGGATCATATACTACATGGCCTTCTGTACCTGCATTCTTTCACTTAGCATGAGGCTCTCGAGGTTCATCCACGTTGTAGCATGAATCACTACCTATTTCTTCTCATGGGAGCATAATGTCCATTATATGGATACAGCACCTTTTGTCTATCTATTTGCCCGTTGATAGACACATGGGTTGTTTCCAGCCTTTGGCTATGATGAATAATGCTATGAAAGTCACATCCAAGTCTTCGTGGGGACATATGTTCTAATTTCCCCTGGGTAGATATCTAAGAATGGAATTGCTAGGTCATAGGGCAAATTTGTATTTAACATCTTAAGAAACTGCCCATTTATGTTCCAAAGTAGCGTCACCATCTCCTACTCCCCCCAGCAGTTTACGAGCATTCCACATTCTCCCCACCCTCACCCAACATTTGCTGATGTCCCCCGTTTTTATTGCACCTGGGCCTTAACAGGAGTGAAGTAGTGTCCACTGGGTCTGGCTGATGATGTGGAGCGTCACCCACATGCTTCCAGGCTGACCTCTTTACCACCTCTGTGCTCATAGCCTTGTCTTGGACCTATGCCACTCACACACTTGCACAGTCGAACCCTGGCCCCGCCGTTCCCGCCCTCCTGATCTCAGTTTGGAACATTCCGCTCTGAACCGTCGCCATCTTTCCAGGCCCCAGCCTCTCCAACCCCCCTGACAATTTTTCAACATTCTTGAGCTCGAATGCTACTGAGTCTGACAACATTTGACTATCTCTCAGCCTCTATCATGTCTTTATTTTTGTTCTTCACTTTAGCCTCTATGGACTATCTGTAAAGTCCTTCCCCGGTCCCTCCCTCTGCCTATGGTGGCTTCCTGGTCAAACCGCAGCTCTGCTTGTACCCAGTGGTACATCTGTTATGCAACTGCACCCACACACTGAATATGGCTTGAGAAAAAACACACACAATCAGGCCTGTCTTTCAATTCATGACCACGAACCTCAAGGTGTGTCTGGGGGTGCCTGGCAATCATCTTACTACGTTCTATGAACTCGATTTCTCATTCCCCAGGTGATTGTTTCATATCCTTTCTCCTCAAACCTTCAGGATCTCCTCTCTGTGTCTCCTTCTTAGCTGGTGTCCTTGCTTCTTATTTCACTGAGAAAATAGAAACAGTTATGAAGACACAACTAGCCATTGGCTCCATATCTATACACCCACAACCATCTGTTCCTACGCTCATTCCTTCCTGTTCTATGGATGGAAAGTTCTTGCCATTATCTAAGGCCAACTCACTACTCCTGCACCCACCCCCTTGTAGCTATTCATGGAAATTACTCCAGGAATTGTCCTCTCTTCTATGGCAGCAGAGTGCCAACAAGCTGTAATAACACCTGTCTTAATTAAGCCCTCTTCTGATTCCAAATCCCCCTGACATCCTCCATTTCTCTGCTCCTAGTAGCAGCAAAATTCCTTGGTAGATTTGCCTCCTGTACTCTTTCTGTCCCCAATGCTTCTCCTCCAAGTCTTTCTTGAACCACCCTAATCAGGATTTCAGCCCTACCACCCACCATAGCAGTCCCTCTCAAAGCTGCAACAACCTTCCTTTTTTGTTGTTGTTAGACTTATTGGGGTGACATTGGTTAGCAAGAATTACATAGGTTCCAGGTGTACAATTCTACAGGGCCTCGTCAACTTGTGCAACACCTTCTATGCTGCTAAGGTCACCGATCAATTGCCAGGCCTCATTGCACTTGGCCTACAGCAGCATCTGACAGAGTGAGTCCCTCCCTCCTCCCTAAAGCACTTTTCTTACTTGGCTTTTTCCCCACTTCACTGGTTTTATGTCTCCTTTGCTAATTCTTCCACATTTTGCCAACTTTTCAATTTTAGAGTGTCCTCAGGCTTAGTCCTTGGACCTCTTCTCTGTCTAAACCCACTTCTAGAGTGTTCTCGTCCACGCACGGGCATGTAAATCCTCATCACTCCAACGACAGTCCACACTCACACACGCAGCTGCTCTCCCAAGGTCCCCACCTGTCGAGAACAGATCTCAAATTTAACACGGCCAAGACAGAGCCCCTAATTCCTGCCTCCTCCAAGTCAGTCCCACCACTGTCTTTACCATTCCAGTCAACAGAAATGACATTTTTACAGTTTTCCAATGAAATCCTTGATGTCAATGTCAGAAGTTTATTTTCTCATAGTGCTGGAGGCTAGATGTCGGAGAGCCACAGGGGGACTTGGTTCCTTCTGAGGCCGTGAGAGAAGGATCTGCCCCAGGCCTGTAGATGGCTGTCCCCTCCCCGTGTCTTCCCATGTCTTCCTTCTGTACATGTCTGTGTGTATCACAGTTGGAACCATACCCTGTCTCCTTGCAAGGTCCAAAGTGATCATTGGCCTCCTGCTTACCTCTTAGCATTTCCTCTTTGCTCGTCTGCCGCATTGTACCTGCCACCTCTCTCTGCTCTTTCCGCAGGCCAGGTGCTCCCAGTTCGGGAGCTTCTAACTTTCCTCCCTCCCTGGGAAACATTTTCCTTAGCTCATCACGTAGCTGAGTCCTTCTCGTGCGCAGGTTTTACCCCCAATGTGGGCTACTCTGATTATCCAAAGTAGCCCTCCTCCACACTGACTCTATCACCCCATTTTTCTTTCATAACACATATCATCACCTGCAATCATCTTATGGAGTACTTGTTGACTTGGTCACCGTCTATCTCCTTCTATGAGTATGCAAGTTCTGGGACAGTCAAAACCTTTCCAGTCTTGACCACTACTCTGTCCCCAGCCCAAGGGGTTCAATTCAGTACATGTTGGCTGAAAGAAAAAAATGAATAAATGGATTAATGGGACCCTCTCAAACCCACCCTGGAGTAGGAATCTTTATACCGATTCTCAATTGTTTTATGTACTTAAAACAATTATTTGGGGACACACACACACACACACACACACACTCAGGTAGATGAGAGGAGACAGAGCAGGTAGAAGATTCTGTTAAAATCAGAGTGTGGAATGGACAGTGACACTCCCCTTTGTTCATGTAATCAAAGCCTTGAAAATACTACCGAAACGAGAAGCTAGGAATTCTAGAAGATTTTGTGGGAAAGGCCTCTCTCTGCCTTTGGACAAATGGTGCCCAGCTGAGCTGTGTGACAGGGAAGGTGAAATCATTTTCAGCAGCTGCCACCAAACTTGAAAAGGGTTGATTGATATGACAAAGTCATTTCACAAAGAACATAAATCAAAGAAGATGACTGACAGTGAAGTAAACATTTTAGAACTAGAGTAATTAGGAATATATTAGCAATTAAAATCAACTTATTATCATTAGCAAAATTGGCAGTTACTTGCAATTTCCCCAGGGGCCTCGTTTCAAGTTTATCCTTGTAGATTATATTAAGGCAGGATTAATGTTTTTGGATACAGTTTTAATTTGTCTCAATTATGCCTCACAGTGCCTGGGATGTGGAAGGCACTTGATAAATATTTGCTGGTGGAAGGAAGGAAGGAAGGAAGGAAGGAAGGCAGGAAGGCAGGCAAGAAGGAAGTTGCCATGAAGAAACTCTTCTGAGGAAAAATTAATGGGAAACGCGATGGCGTTGTAGCCACAGTATGACCTACTCATCACAATGCTCAAGTGGATCTGATCATTCAAATAGTAAGAACCAAGTAGCTTTCTATGTCCAAAGCCAACACCAAAGAAGTAGGAAGATTGTTTTGCTGTCACTGGAATTTCAAAACACGCTGTTCCAGAGTGATTTCTCTTACTTATGTACACCAAAAAGTTGTAGCCATTCCCCGAGGAAACACCACTCACCTTATTATATTTCCAGGAGTCAAAGAAGTGAGTCTATTTTGAATAATGATTTGCATAAACAGACACACACCATGACTCTTACCGCATTCAGTTGGAGTGAAATGAACTTGACTTTACTTGGAGCTGTCACACTGTGATTTATTCCCCCATTTCCCCTCCTGTCAGTGCACTGTGGTGATCACAGCTCATTTGCACACCTGTCCTTCATGCCCCATGGGTGCTCTGTTTCTGCGAAACACAGTGACTGTGATGTTGGTGTGAGGAAGGACACGGCAGAGCCGGCCCAGCCTGGCCCGTGACAAATTATTAAGTAGAATTCTTGGGTCCCCTGATTTATGAGCCAAGGCCCTTCTTTTTTCCACCAGAGTAGTGGAACCATCTATGAAGGCTCTGCTGCTGAGAGGAGCTCTTATCCTAGATTTTGGTGGAAAGGTCCCAAGGCAAGAAAGTCTCTAAAGAACAGAAGAATGGAACACCCTTCCCGAGCAGCTGGCTAGAGCCCTTTCAAACACAGATACCTCCGCGACAAACCTGCTTCGGTCACGAGCTGTGGTCCTCACACCCAGAACACCAAGCTCTTTGGGGAGACTGGTTCACTGACTCAGTCAGTCAGTCAATAGTTATATATCAGGCACCTCCTGAGGGTCAGGAATTGTGCTGAGAGCCAAGATTTGGAGATGAAAACAAACTCCCTAGTACAGAGTGCAGGTGTGGGCACACGATCCTGGATCCGCTGTCCTAGTAATATCATCCCAGTGGGTTCCAGTGTCCTTACCTGTGACATGCAGATGATAACATTGCCTACTGCCAAGGGTGAGAAGTAATTAACACTTCAAAGCACCTGAGTAGTACTGAGCGCGTGTGGGGCAGACGACAGTCCCATCGTTTGTTAACGTGTGTAGGAATGAGTAGTATACTTCCGTTTCATCGGCACTACGTTTTGCTGGAAAAACTCAAGGCCCCTTTGACCACTGGAGCATTTAGGAGTGAGGCTGAGAGTTCAAGAGTGAGTTTGTCTGAAGGTGAAGATAGAAGCTCGGAGCCAATATGTCAGACACCTGGGTCACAATTGCTCTTGACAACTTTCTCGAATCCTGGACTATCTCCCTCTTCTGACCCACAGCCTGAGCTTTATACTGGACCTGACTTCATGCCTCTCATCAGCTTAGAAACTACTTTCTATCTGGAGTACCCCTCCCCCACGCCAGTACCAGCTTCCCACCAGAAGCCAGGTCCTTTTTAGCTTTGACAAACCTGGTGCTGTCAAAATGCACAAGTTCAAGCCCGGGCAGATTTGCTAAACGAGGCTGCTGCTCATGGCGTGCCATCTCCTCCTTGGAGTCAGACACAGCGCACAGGCCTCTCAGTGGCGCAGCTGTGGATGACTAACTGCATTGTCACCTTCGTGGGAAACGGGCGTGTTTCAGCTCTGAACAACAGAGT
Source organism: Lyroderma lyra (assembly GCA_004026885.1). NCBI lineage: Eukaryota > Metazoa > Chordata > Mammalia > Chiroptera > Megadermatidae > Lyroderma > Lyroderma lyra. The sequence continues at coordinate 114,854 of PVJL010003212.1, forward strand.
CGTCGGTCCAGCGACACACAGTGAGAAATCTGAACCAGGTTGCCAACGGCAGACGCCACACGGTCCTGCTTCCAAAAAGTAGTGAGGTGATGAGAACCAGACTCTTCAGTGGGACCAGTGATGTCACCTAAATTTAGAGTCTGAGTGCCATTGCGAGTCTCCTTAGAACGCCACATGTTTCTCCCACGGAGAGGACAGAGTGCCGGAAATCCCGCCACCTCAGTCAGTCCTTCGGCCTGGCATCCAAGGCCTTCATCACCGCCATCGACTTTCTTGGGCTTACTGTTTAACACTGCCCTCTGCACAGTTGTCCCCATTGCCACATTGATCGGCCCCTCCCTCACTCTACCTTATTTGGCTTTCCTGCCTCTCGGCCTCTGTCTACACTCTCGTCTGCATCTGTCAAACCCTCATCTAGTAACTGCCCACCACAAACAACTAACAGGCGTCTGCCCAAAGAACACATTTCTTTGCATTCAACACCGCTCTATGCATCTCCTCTTAAAGCGCACATCAACACACACAGCAACACGAGAAGCATGCACTCCACACTGTTCACCACGGCTGGGGCCGGAGGCGTTTTTTAAATCTTTTATCTATTGCTCCCTCCCCCTTTCTTTCTTTGCAAATAGGGTAGATAGTAAACATTTTATGATAACAGGTTAAAAATAAAACAATTCTTGGCAGGTGTAATAGCATTCTGGACATCTGAGAAGGCATGTGCTTGCTGATGTCTGCTAGTTCAGAGCTGGGCTAAAGCATGTGGCACACTGCCCGAGAGAGGTTTGGGGAGATGTCACCGGAGCTCTAGGAGGTGCATTTCCTACGCGTGACCATTCAGCAAGTGGTGGGTAGGGAAAGTTGAGGGAGCCGGTGACGGGTGGTGTTTTCAGAAAACTTTTAAGCAGGAAATTAACTGGTGGTTGGACTGTGACTTTAAAGAGACAACTAACCTTTAGACTGTGCCCGCTGTTTTTTAAAACGTGCCTCTCGTGCACTCAAATCATCTCATAAAGCTTCACAATGATCCCTGAGGTTATTATTTATTACTCATCTTACAGAGAGGGAAACTGAGGCTAAGGAAGTTTAAGAGCACGTCGCTAGTACATCTGGAGCGGGGCCAAATCCAGATCTCCTGGCTCTGGACGGAGTTAAATAAAATGCAAAGAGAGAAGGAAAAGGAAAAACCAAAGGCAGAGGCACGCCCGCCAGGCAGAGCGCCCCGCGGTCCCCCGGCCCGCTGATGTGGCCAAAGGGAAGCCATGGGAGGAGGGCGGAGGGCGGAGACGCGGAAGAGGGCGAGGTCTGGGGTGGGGGAGCCCCCGGCTCCTTCCGGCAGCCGCACCCCGCGGAGTCGACCCTCCCTGCGCGACCTGAGCTCAGGAAGCCGGCTCCGACGGTCTGCGCAGTCTCCGTAGGGACCCTGTTGCCATGACTCCCGAGAGCCGGTGAGGACGCGCGGAGACGAGACTGGGAAGCGGGAAGCGTGAGGGGAGTCCCGGGACGTCTGAGCCCGGCTTTCGGGGTCCACGAAGCAGAGAGGCGCCATGGGCCGAAGTAAGCGCCCCCTCCTACTTTCTGTGCCATCGTGCTAGGCCCAGACCGACCCTGCTCCCCTCACTGCCCACCTGGGGACCTGGCCCAAATCGGCCAAGCCTGTGCCTTCGCCCTCTGCAGCCAGCTGCAGGAGAACCTCCTCCGACCTGCCTGGCGGCCTGGCCTTTAGAGCCTCAGGTTCCTCCTCGGTCCGATGGGGCGGGCGCGGGGCTGGGTGGCAAGGGCACTGGGCTTGAGCATAGCGGGCCGTGGAGGTGCAGGGGTTTGGCGTCAGGCACACCGGATTCGGGCCGCACGTCTCCTTGTTTGCTGTGTGGCCGGGGTCTAGTCACCGTCTCGGAGCCGCAGCCTTCAGGCCCATTCGGGAAGGCAGGGTAGCCTGCGGGTTTGGGACTCCAGGGCCTCCCTCCTTCACCCACCAGCCAGTGACTTTACCCCTTTGGGCCGAAGCTTCCTCAACTCCAAAACGAAGGCCATGACAGTACTGTTTTGCAGACATCGTTAAGTGTTGTAAGGGTGTTCCTTTACAAATACCAAGAGGATGTGCAGAGTGGCAGGATGCGCAAGTACTTCTCCTTAGGCCCAACCACTTTAGGTTCAATGGGAGTGTTTTGACACAAGCACCGTTTTTGACCTGCCCAAATGGCATTTGGTGCAGTCCAACCTAATTGGTCACGTATTGTAAAAGTGTCATAATATTCTCTTTTAATTGAGAGACTGCTAGATGACAGAGTCTCTGCCTTTTGAAAGAGCTGACAGCCTGGAGGAGGCAGGTGACGGCCATACGCCGTGTAGATATTCTTACGCATTTCTTCTTGGGGACCCTGGTTTTGCACTGTGGGCCGTGACAGGTGAGAGTATCGTTCAACAACAACTGCTGAGCACTAGAAAACGGTGTGCTGCACAGCAGTTTGCTTCATCCAGAAGAGTTCAGAACAGGCCACAGGGAAATTTAAGACTTTCCCAGGCCTGTTTTCCCCTGTGACTCTCCAATTTCTTCTAATTCAATGCTAATTGGGTATAATTGTTGCTGTTGGGCAAACTTCCCTGTTGTTCTGAATGAACTCTTTAGACCCTCCTCTTCCTTGTATGTGTTCGTGTGTGTGAATTGGTTATTTATGCTAAGGGAGGCTCCCCTGCTGAATTCACAATTAGGACATGTGGATCAACACGATTCCTTCCTATTATCCACACGGCCCCGAAAGCGAAGCGTTCACAATTGCACGGAAATGAGTGCACACATATGATGGCATAATAAAAATAATTTTTATTTAGAGGAAGGTGTAGCAGGAGAGCATAGGAAGGGTATTTAGTACCAGTAGAACTTTGCCAACAGTCGGAGGAACCTGCAAGTCTTCAGGTTTGAGCAAGTCAGAAAAGCTCTTAGGTCTGCAGAGCTGGAGGGGCCTGTGATGTGTTCAGTGTCCCCGAGACCCAGGAAGCCCCCCGAGGGCCATGCAGAGGCTGACGTAGTGGTTTTAATGCCCATCTCTTACAGATTTGGTTCTCGGAAGGTTTTTTTTTCTTTTCCCTAATTAGAGCCATGCCTTTGAGCTGGTTTACCTCCTAGCAGTGGTGCAGTGGAGCACGGCGGGCAGTGGGGACCCTAGTGAGCCCAGGCTGCCGGGACTGCCCTGTTGGCGTCCTTCCTTCTCAGCCACTCTGGCTTGCCCCTCTCTGGGACCTGCTTTGCAGCCATCTCTGCCTGTTAGTTGAGCCAAAGCTTCGAGCAGCAGGGACATTCCCCCTGCGTGTTTTTTTTAACCTCTCAACCTCCCCACTTCCCTTGTCTTTCTTCCGAAGACCTGTCATTGCAAACCACCCCAGCTAACTGTGCACAAATGATGGCGTTTGTACGTGTTTTTGCATTTTTTAATAAAGGAAAACTCCCCTTCAAGGATGTGGCATGGAAGTGGGGCAGCTGAAGGTGTCGTGAAGGACTTTGCTTCAGCTAGAGGGGCCTGCGTATTTCAGAAGCCTGGGACAACTCCAGAGGTCCCTATTAGCTCACATTGGGGACATTGTAGCATAGTGGTTAAGGGCACGTGGTCAGGTGCCAGACTCCTGCATTTAAAAACAGTGCTCTAGCACTTCCTACCACAACCTTGGGCAAATTTAAAAACTCTCCCTCAACTCGTCATCTGACAAACAGTAGGTATTGTACCTACTCATATGCTAATACATGCACAGCATTTAAGACAATGCCTGGCACCTTGTAAGTGGGCAACAAACGAATCTTTATTATCTCTTGGGATGGACATGCAAGATTTCCACATTTCTGAAAGGTAAGGGTTCAGATGGATTAATAGCTGTTGTTTGTTGTTTCTTTTTTAAAATAGCACTGGAAATGCTGGGCTTCTCCATTGTCATTACCTCCTTGATTTTAGTGTATCTTATGAAGATGCTTTATGTCTTGTTCTTGGCTCGCACCGTGGACCAGGGTACTGTCTCCAGTCCCTTGGTGCCACCATCAGGCCAGCCCAGTCCTACATCACTAGGGAGGAGATTCGTCACCCCTCCTCCTGCAAGCAGCTTCTTGCGTTTTTCCTGGAAACAGACCAAGTGGTGTTGCTTTAGCAGACGGACTGCAGTGCAGAGCCCGGGGCCGTCCTCTCCTTTCTCATCATACATTATTACCATATTTTGCCGTGTATTATGTGCCCTTTTTTGTCCATATTTGTGAGGGAAAAGTAAGGATGCGCATTTTACATGGCTCATACTAATTCCATATCTATCTAAATGTTTTTAATTCTTGTGTGTATGCTTATGCATTAAAAGTGTAACTCTAGAAATCAATAATGATATCCATATGTAAAATAATTCCCTGGGATATGATAATTGGTTTTTATATAAAAATTTTATGCATAAAATTTCTCGTACTTTGTATCTATTCTTGTTTGAAATTATTTGTACCCTAATATGTTAAAAAATAAATGCTAAAATTTCTTTATAATACCAAAAACAAGTACCTAAATATAAAAAATTTAAAAATTTGAATTAAAAAATTAAAACAAAAGAGTTATTTTTCCCTGAAAGTTTGGGCCAAAAATGTGGTTGCGCATGATACATGGCAAAATATGGTACTTACGAGTTGAATGAATGAGTGGATGAACCTTTCCTTTTTGGGGGGGGAGTTTTTTAAATTGAGTTCATTGGAGTGACATTGCACACAGTGCAGTACATAGAGGATGTATTATGGAACTGTGCACTTGAACCTGATGGGGGATGTTTTCATGTCTCCACCCTTTGTCAGTAGCAGGCTGCTCTGCTTGGCGGGTCTCACCCACTTCGACGTGATTCCATATTGTTTTTGTCGTCGTTGCCCATCATCTCTGTCCCCATCCACGCAGCAAAATGTGTGCGCGCCGCACCGAAGAGACACGACACTCGCGGTCGTGTCTTTCTTCCCTCTTGACACATGCGGCACCGCACACCCTCCGGGAGGGGACAGCGCGTCTGTGACCGCTTTCCGCTGGGGCTGGCAGGCGGGCCCTTCACGGCAAAGAGAAACCAGCGCGTCCGTCCGTAATGTAACGCACTGGCCTGGCGATGACCGCGGGGACGGAGGCGTGACATGTGACACCTCTTCTTTCAGTCACGGAAGACCTTATTAGACGGAATGCTGAGCACAACGAGTGTGTCATTTTTTCCCTGGAGGAGCTCTCTTTGCACCAGCAAGAGATAGAAAGGCTAGAACATGTGGACAGATGGTGCCGGGATTTAAAAATCCTCTACCTCCAAAATAACCTCATTGGGAAGATCGGTAAGTTTTCAGGACTTTGTCCCTACGGTCTCTTTAACATTTTGGAGAAGGCTGTGTTGCTCTTAGAGGAAGGCAATAGTTGAGAAGGAATTACCTGGGAGAGCAGCTGTGTGTGGAACGTTCCCGAACCTTTCCGTGCACGGCCAGCCTCCTTGGGATCTCCATCGCGTTGGCCTGCTCGCGTTTGACAGGAGAGGGGACGTAGTCCTGGCATTGGGCCTGGGTGTACCTCACTGAGGAGCTGCAAGGACTCGGTAGGAACCGTGTCCACCCCTGTCGTGTCACCACGGCCTGTGACTGCGAGTTCTGCCTTATGTCTGGAAAATGCTTCCGTGCACGGCATTGTGCTCGGTGGTGGGTGTCATGGGGCTCCCACAGTTACGCCCCCGTTTGGAGGTACATAGGGAGTTGGGTGGGTGAAGATCGAAGTGTCAGCATTAGAGCCGACAAAACGCTTCGGGGAATGGGGTTTGGCCTTGCAGCCCCGTGGGCTTCCTAAGGCTGCCCCCAGAGTTCACGCTGCTCACCCGGCACACACAGAGGTGCACAACCCAGGGGCCCCTGCTCTATGGCCGGAGTGGGAGGAAACTGTACCCTCCGCTGGCAGGGAGACCCCGAAGCCAGGAGAGAGGGTGCAACGAGGCGTGTGCCGTTCCTTCTCCCATTTCAGCCAACGGATACGTCAGTCACCCGCCAACCCCCCGGGGAAGAGTGGGCTAAGGGGCAAGGGAGAAAGGAGGCTGGTGGAGTACTGTAATGGGGCTCCTGCTGCATGGAAACAGGACAAGTGTCCCCCCAATACTCAGAAGAGCCAGGTGTGGTTTAGTGGTAAGAGCAGGTGCAGGCCCTGACGGCAGGCGGACCCGGGTCCGAGCCCCGCCTCTGCCACTTAGGAGCTGTGTGAAGTGAGGCAAGCCAGTGGGGCTGGCTGTCTGAGTCTTGTCCTATAACAGGGACAGTGACCGCCAATGCACAGAGGTGATATAAGGATGACAGGAGACGATGCGCGTAGCATCGGGCTCACTCATTAGGTGACAGTTGCTGCTGCTAACTTTGTCACTTTCGCTGGGGTGTCCAGGCTAGCCAGAGTTAGCCAGAGTTGGAGGGGAAGGGATGGACTCAGGGTGGACGAGGCACAGGGAATGCCAGCTCCTGTGGGTTCTGGCCCTGCAGCCCAGAGGTCCGCTTTTAAGGTTCTATTTTAACTTCCCGTGGTGATGTGCAGGGGTTCTCAAGGGGGACATGTGGCAGTGCCTGGAGACATTTTTGGTTGTGTGTGTGGGCGCACGCGTGCGTGTGTAGGGGGTGTTTCAGGCTCGCTAACAGTGTGCAGAGTTTGCCGATTCTGCTAACACCCTACAGTGCCCAGGATGGCGCCCACACACAGGGAGAGTTACCTGGCCTCCAGTGTTAGCATTGCTGAGCTTGAGAAATCCTGGGGGTGTGCTTGGCTCTAGTTTGGTGGAAAATTCAAAATTAGCCGAAAGGCTGCAAAAAGCCTAGCTAGCATTTGCACCATTTTTTTTCTGAAGACTTATTAGAATTTTTAATATTTCTTTAGATAATTATTTTCTGCATCATTTAGCAGGAATTTGAAATTCTGGCACACTGTTCACTTAAAAAGCTGTTACAGAGCACCACCAGCTTTCAAGTGTGGGGTCATTGAAGAGCTGTCCTCATTGCACTGATCTGAAAGAGTTCTCGAAATTTTCATCTCCGCAGCTGGGTCCATCACAATTACCAATTAGTAGCATAGTGTTTCAGTCCTTTGCAGAGCCGTGAGAAGCTTACATTTTTGCTTCCAAAGTATTCTTAAATTAAACACCCTTTTAAATGTTAATAATGGGATTTTTTCAGTGCTACTCCACCCATAGGCTTTTCGGCATTTATTTAGCTGGTAAAACTATTTCTCTTGGATTCACACTTGCTCTAGCTCCGTTGAGATGAGCAGTTTGCAGATGAGTTGCCTTTCCCAAAGTTCAGCCCCTCACTGAGGGGTACAGGTGGGCTGCGGGGTGGGGACCCTCTGCCCAGTGTTGGCCCAGGTGTGAGCTGAGGACCCTCTGGGGTCCTGTGAAAGTGGGGCTCAGGCTGCACCCCAGACCCACTGACCTGGCAGCTGTAACGACAGGGACGGTAGGTTTTTTGTTGAGGGTGCAGACCGGGCACTCTTGTCTGCCACAATCCTTGGCACGAAGAACTATGAACCTGTTGTCTCTGGAACGTCTGGACGCCCCCGAGGACTGTTACTGGACGTCAGTGTCACTTAGGGTAATCTAAGTGCTGAGGGACACTTGAGTGATTTTTTTTTTCTAAAATCCTCGTTTTGAAAAATGAGTAAACTGAGACTCAGAAAACTGTTACTCCCAGGTCCATAGGACTAATGGATGATATTTTGTAAATTTTAAATGAAATGCAGTGCTGATAAGGGTGATGAGTACAAACGATCACACTTGATCTTCACAATCCTCCTGAGAAATGAGTCGAGGCTGCACAGACGTGCACTCCTCAGCAGGGACTGTCATGTGCCCGTTGCCCGGAAGGACTGGCCCTTCCCGGTCTGGTGTACAGATTTACTCCTGAGTTCTGGAGTCAAATTTCTGCCTCTACCTCTTCTCCTGGAACAATTGGATTAATTCTTCGTACCTTGGTGTTCTCATTTGTAAAAGGAAGACAGTCACAGAGTTTTTCCCTCGTAGGATTATGCTGAGGATTAATGACATAGCCTGTGCAAAAGCCTTGGGAAACTGCATGACCTATGGGAAGCCTGCAGTGACACTGGCCCTGGCAGTACCAGTGGTTCTAAGAGGCCCCATCCGAGCGTGGTTGCTTGGCTTTCTGAGGCTCGTTGTTTTGCCCTTTTGGGCTTTCGTCTTCATTGAAAACGATAATCCTGGCTCAGGACAGACTGGGCTTCAGGTAAAGGAGAGCCCATCTCGCCGTGGCTTCCCAGGAAGGAGCTCCACTGTCTCAGCCGGCTGTTAGTCTAGAGCAGGGCTGTCCAACTGGCCCAGGACGGCTCTGAATGCGGCCCAACACACATTCTTAAAAACAGTATGAGATTTTTTGCCAACCTTTTTTTTTTAGCTCATGAGCTATTGCTGGTATTAGTGTATTTTATGTGTGGCCCAAGACAATTCTACTTCCAGTCTGGCCCAGGGAAGCCAAAAGTTTGCACACCCGTGGTCTAGAGGGAGGGCAGGCTCCATCTCTTGGTTGGTTGATTCCTTCTCTCTGCTCCACTGGCCACAGTGGCTGGTCGACTCCTGGTTGCAAGATGACTGGGTATCAACAGGGATAACAACACTTCCCTCCTTTTTAATATCCAGCAGGAAAAAAGAGAAAGGACATCCCCAAGTGTGGAATAGAAGTCTTACCTCTCCACCTGGTTGGGAGCACTTAGTGTGCATGCCTTCTCCCATGTCACACGGTGGCCGGGACATTGCCACAGATGGGTTGACTTAAGACTGTGTGCCTGAGCTGTCTCTGGCAAAGGACATGGGATTGCCATGCACTGGCCCAGCTTCGTTAAGCTGAACCGCTGGAATTGGGGGCTGGGGAGGGACATGAGCAGAATGGCTTCCATTAGGAAGGGTGGAGGGAGAAATGGATGTGGCCTAGGCAGTCAACAGGGTGCGATGCACAGGTACAATCTGAGAAAGCAACCATAATGGTTCTTAGATTCTCTCTAACACCTTCCCAGTAGATTATGTATTATAACAACGTCTTTTGTCTTGAAGGTTAATTACCCTCTTTGTATATTTCAGAAAATGTTAGCAAACTCAAGAAACTTGAATATTTGAATTTAGCTTTGAACAACATTGAAAAGATTGAAAATTTGGAAGGTAAGCATTTTATTCTTATGTTATTGAGATTTAAAATTAGGTTTAAACAGTATTTCTTAAACTATATATTCTTCCGCTTTGTGGGTTTTCTTGTCGATTTTCTTGATGGTGTCCGTTGGCGCACACTTACTCTGTTCTTAGTAATAGCTTTATTGAGGTATATTGATACACAAGAACCTGCATGGATTTGATGCATAAAATTGAATGAGTTTGGTTATACGCACACCTGTGAAATCACCACAAAGTAATAGACATCCCTCTCACCTGTGTTTTCTCTGATCCCCCCCAAACTTCTTTTAAGTACCTATTTTGGTTGCATCAGATTGACCTTTCCCGCCTCTTAACCTGCATCCCGTACTTGGAGCTCTTGTCTGGTTGGGCTGCGTTCTGGAAGGTTTCCTGTTTGACTTCGCAGGCTTGCATTACGTATGTGCTGCTGCTCCTTTCCTCTCAGCGTCTGGTAACGCGTGGCGTCCTTTCCTAGTCCCAAGGGACTTGGTGGGTTAGGCGGCTGGCGTGGCCCGGGCTGCGGTTGCCAGGCTGTGGGCGCAGCTCCAGCCGCTCGCTGGCGGGCGGGGCTTCGGTGCGCTCCGGGTGCGTGGGCAGGCTTGCCTCCCGAGTGGAGTGCGGGGGCCTGCGGCGGAGGCGGCACACTGCTCCCGCCCCGTCTCCCCCCAACTCGCCCCCATCTGCCGAGACTAGGAGCGTTTCCCTTCGGTTAGGGTCGATTTTCGCCAATTTACCTTCTGTTGTAGAAATTGGTATTTCAGCCACTATCAAAGATATATGTCAACAAAGACATAAATGTTCATCATACATTTAAAATGTTCACGCTCAAAGCCGAAAATCTCATCGCTGTCAAAGCCCGACCCACGGTCAGGGCCGGAACCGCGATGATTCTTCCCAAGACCGGCATTTTTCCGCGTTAGCAATAGTCACGGCTCTCGCCCAGCTCCCACTCTACAGCCCTATTACTGTGTTCTCGTGCGAACAAGCGGAATAACACAATTTACTCGGTATCCGTGCTTTATGGCAGTAAAGTGCCAATGTGAAATGTCAGAGGAGTCATTAAAACGCTCCCTCTCGGTGGGCTGTGCAGGGCTTTTACGTTGAAGAAAGTATCAGGGAGGACGGGACGGGTTTTGCCGCATGTTTTGGTCATCCACCACCAGAGGGCAGCACCGTCACTACTGACTTCCCAGCTTCTCAGGCCTGTTCTTGTGCTGTTTCTCCTTCCAGCTCTTGTGCGGATGCGCTGGGCGCAGGGTCGGGTGAGGACGTGTTTGGGCGCCTTATCTGCTGGCAGATGCGCACTTTTTGTTTCATTTTAACGGTTCGAGATGAAAGAGGAAGATGGCTAGACATACTCAGTTCACCTGCTTTGAGCTAGGTCTTTAGACCAGGAGGTAGAGGGTGGGCTTAGTTGAAGAAAGGGGTGACCCCCAAGGGGAGGCTTTCCCAAGCCTGGCTAATTCAGCAAGCGCAGGGCGTTAGGATGGCATCTGGGGTTGAATTCCTTACGTGCAGGCTGACTAGAAGAACAGTTAAGATTCATCGCTCTGAAAACTATGGACACTTGGAGGGTCCTTCATCTATAAAATTACTTTTGAACTTGGGAGGGTTTCAAGTGTCAGTCTGTTCTCATGTGAAAGAAAAACATAGTAAAAATGTCTCCCAGACTATCTCAAAGTAAATTAAGAAATGCCTGGTAATCTGTATCTTAAATTACGTTACCCCAAATGGCTCTTTCATGTTTCATAAAGTCCGTCTACTAGGTTTCGTCAGTGTAAAACCAACGTACAGACACAGAGATATAAACTTAATTTTATATATATATATATATATATATATATATATATATATATATATATGTAGTTGCATACTCATTTATATAGTGGCTGAGTCCACATCTTTATAATTTAATGACTGAATAACCAAGTATATCGATGTGTTCTAAATAACTCCTCATTGTTTTCTGCTTGAAGTGTTTTTAATTATGTTTGCTATTGTGAACAGATCTGTTCTAACCAGCTTTGTACAAATTACCTGTTTTCAGTTGAAGCATCCAAATGGGGTGGGGTGGGGTGGGAATAAACATTTAAAAGCCTATTTTATGTATTGTCAGATTGAATGCTAAAAGGAATAACTGTAATCTTATAGGCTTGACAGTATTTTTAGAAATTTTGTCTCCATTTTTACTAATTTAATAGAAATAACAATTTTGTCCTTTTTCATTTCTGTGATTGTTTTTGAAGATTTCATGGAGTTGTGAATTTTCCTTCACCTGGGTAGTAGAACCTACACTACAGGTATAAAGGTGTTTGTTCTTGTGCATTTTGGATACGTGTCCTTTTAATGACTACTGTATGGAATTGACTACGGTAACAGAATACACGATTTAAAAAGTCAGAGGGCTGAGCTCTACCGAAGTTGGACAGCAGTCTTTCTTCAGTGCCCTCGGGCCCCTGCGCCCTGCTCCCGGGGCGGCCGGCCTCCGTCCACGCCCCACGGTTCTTCCGCGGCTTTTCCGCGGCGTTTCCACGCAGTGCCGCGTGCCGCGCCTGTGCGCTGCGCCTGGTGTTCTCGCTTCGGGCTCCGTCTGTTGACTCCCTGAGTGGAACTCACAGATTTTGTACTCTCACACTGCCCCCGAGGTTCTCTATGGCCTCCTGCCCCACTCCTTATACTTTAATGTCACATAGTGGGGCATCATAATAAGGTATGGGATATGGACCCATGCGTGGGGATTGGCATTTTGAATTAAATTGGTTGGGAGGAGAGGTGACGCTCAACTGTGCTGACCCCACCTGACCTCTGGCCTTCCTCCCTCCCTTCCACCCCTCCCCCTCCCTTCTCCCTGCAGGCGGGTCTGGCTCTCTCTGGCCTTGCTGCCAATCACGGGCATGCCCAGCACGTGGGTGTGGCCACAGCTGCCGGTACTTACAGGCCCCAGATGGGATTCCACGGGGAAATGAGGAGGATTGGCGAGGAGGAGGATGGTTACGATGATGATGACATGTTAGTAACAGTTACACTGGCAAGGAGACCGCCCAGCGTGCCCATTCTAGGAGGCCTTGCAGCGGGGCAGGACTGGACTCAGTTCCCAGTCCCCCTCAGTAGCCGGGTGAACTTGGCTGTTTCTTGGCTCGGTTGCCTACGGTTGCACCTAGCCATCGCAGTGAGAAAAACTACCCCAAAGCCAGTTAGTGTCTTCAAGTGCCTTTTTTCCCCACCGCAGTTTTGTGGGGCAGGAAATCGGGGACTGTGAGGCTGGAGGTTCCTCCCTGACCCATGGCATCAGCTGGGGCGGCTGCTGTTAGAAGGCAGGTTCGGGTGGCTGCCTCACCACTTCGTGCTCCCATGTGGGCTGCGACCCCACCCCGCCCGCCTGCCGGGGAGCCCCACCATGGGGTGTGCTGCCCACCCTTCTCAAACTCTTGACACCTGCTCTGGGCTGGCCCCCACCCCGCGACAGCGCCTACTCCGCCTCCTTTGTGCTCCTGTCCCCACGCCGGGCAACCCTCCGTGTGGATGGCCCCCTCGCCGGGCTAAAGCTTTCTGGCCTCCTGCCACGTGGATTCCCTCGTCACCCTGCCTGCCCCCTGATGCCTCATCCTGGGTGCCATGTGAGGGTGCCTCCCTCCCTTCCCTGGGCCCTGACTCCACAAAGATGCCACCCTGGCTGTCCTCAGATGCCTTCCCTCATGGCTGACTCTCTCTCCTGTTCTGCCCTATCTGGGAGCCCTAACGGACCTGTTGGGAAGAGACTGGCTTGGACCTGCCTGGGTAGGAGGAAAACACGGAGTCCCGACGAAGTGGAGTCAGGGGCCTGAGTCAGGACGGGCAAGGGGAGACGACACGGTCATTTCATGAAACTGGTTCCACTAGATAGCCCTCAGAAATGACAAAGACTTTGCCAAAGGCGACACGGTTGCTGAGCTGTGAACTAATCTGAATCAAGTTCATTTTCGTGACCTTAATATGCGACACCAGGAACCCAAGTTCACCCTAAGTTATACAGGCACGAAACAATGAGAGCAACGCAGCGTAGGTCGGGAAGCTCGTGGGAAGGGTGGAATGAGTAGAAGTTTGAAGAAACGAGTCCAGGACAGGTACAGCTGGGTTGTCAGCCGGAGAGGACCCCGGGTATTGCAGGTTGCAGAATCGGCCTTGCCCACCAGGCAGGAGGGCCTCCTACTGAGCCGGCCCGCAGCGGCTGCCACGGAAACCAGGCCCACCCTTCCTTAGTTCAGAAAGAAACTGCCACCTCCCTGCTCATGCGACAGCAAGCGCCCTTCTTTCCCTGCAGACACCTTGTTCAGGAAGCCACGTGACAGAAGAGTGTTCACGGGCGACTTCTAATCCTAGCTAATATTCATACGTGCTGAAGCTCCGTGGGGGGAAGGCACTGTCTAAGCACTTCCCACGAGTCATCTTACGTTACCTTCACGACACCCCCGCGTTGGGTGCCAGCGCTGTTACAGTTCCACAGATGAGCAGGCTAAGGCTCTTCCAGGGTCACACAGCAAGGATGTGACAGAGATAGCACTGGGAAGGCAATGCAATGAATCAGCAGACTTAAAATATGGCAGGCGCTGCTTTATGTGCTGTCGCACACATTTTATTATCAGGGTGACTTTTCCTGGCTTTTCTCTGCATTGCTTTCAGCAGGATGTGAAGGACTGACCAAACTTGACCTGACGGTAAATTTCATTGGCGAGCTGAGCAGCATTAAAGCCCTTCAGCACAACATCCACCTGAAGGAGCTCTTTCTCATGGGGAACCCGTGTGCTGACTTTGACGGCTACAGGCAGTTCGTGGTGGCCACGCTCCAACAGTTAAAGGTACGCTTGCTTCAACGACGCAGGCGTCGCCGCTGTCCCTGGGAATGCCGGGCCACAGTAGTGCATTATGTATTGTTTCCATGATACGTTTAAATTGTTCCTGTCAAAGTCAACTTGGGGCAGATCCACATGGCAACTTTCGAACAATTGCTGTGTATTGGCTGTTTTTTATTCAAGTGCTTGGACGGTAAAGAAATAGAACGTTCGGAAAGGATTCAGGCATTGCAGAACTTTCCAGTCGTCGAACGACAAATCAGACAGCAGGAGGAAGCTTACCGCCTCCAACGTGCCCAAGACAAGGAAGAGGCGCAGAGGAAACTGCGAGAAGAGCTTGAAAACAAGGAGCAGAAGAGTCGCCCGGGCTTCGACGGACGCAGGTACACAGACCTCGGGGCTACTCCGTACGTACATGATGGAAGTTCGCGTTCGGGGTGCCTTTTGTTAAAACCAGCAACCTGTGTTCCTTTCCCAGGGGGTTCACAGTGTCACTTACATTCCAGATGATTCATTTGAAGAGTATGTTTTTAGGTGAATTGAGAGGGGGGAGGTTGTGAGCACCCCATTGTCTGTCACAATTCTGTGAGTCTTTCTTCCCTTAGAAAAAATGGCCTTTCCAAACTTGAGACTTCCGTTTACATCTAACCTGAACTTCAGGCAAAAATCTCTCTACCACATGCACAGTAAAGACGAATTAACAGCTGTATAGTTTGATTTGTAAAGTAGGAATATTTTAGAAAAGTTAAATGCAAATCACATTATTATAAATCACATACTTTTGATTGCATCGTACAATGTTCTGTTTTGTGAATGATACAGTGAATACATTTTTAATGTGATTAACAAGCCTCTAATTGGTCTTTTTCTACAAACATGAATTCTTTCTGCTTGTTTAAGTGAATTGCATCTACAGTCTGCTGGCTCAATTTCATGCGGTAAAAGCTTTAAATATTTTGCAAACAGAATCTCTTAAACTTGAGAAAATCATAATTATAAAAATTTCAGACATACATAAATGTTAAAAAAAAAAAAGGTAGTTCCATCATCCAGACTTAATAAATATCAGTAGTTTGCACATTGGCTTTGGAACTTCTTTAAAATAAGAAATAAGATACCATCGGTAGAGCAGAAGCTCCCTAAATACTCTTTCCCCACCCCAATCCTCCTGTCATCCCCCCTGCTGTCCACCATCCTAGTTAGTGTGCATTTCTTGTATGTTGACCCAATCCGTATTTTTAATGTGCTCACTATGTAATTACGCCTTGTAAGCAAGAGTAGTTTGGTGTATTTTGTTGCATGAATGATTATCTTTCTGCTGCTTTGCTTTTCTTTCAGTATTCTGTTTTTGAGATTTATGCACATCAATGCATGTCGATCTAGTTCGTTCATTCTCACTGTGGAACCTGTTAGATGACTTAAATCACAGCATATCCCAGAGGTGATCTTTAAAATCTCTAACAGCTAGTGACTCACTGGCCCTGATCAGTCAGGTGTGCACGGGCTCTAACAACCCGCGTGGCCCTCCTGGTGGCTGCCAGCTGCACGTCAGCCCTGGGGCAGCCATCCCTCCTTGGGTGACCATTTAGGTTGCTGTCCTCTCATTTTTTTCAGACAATGTTGCACAAGTCTCCTTGGGCAGGTATGAAATTCCTCTAGGGTCTTCGTCAGAGACATTGCCACATCATCCATTAGGAACATCTTTTCAATTTTATATGCATTAACTACCCAATGGTTTTCTAAAGGGTTTGTAATCATTGCCAATTCTGGATAATTTGATAACGTAAAACATTAGCCAATCAGGTTGGTCGTTACATAGCACCTAGTGCCTAATTTACGTTTCTGGAATCACTGGCGAGTTTGCGTATCTTCTCATAAGTTACTGGTGACTCAGATTTCTTTGGTTCCCCATGTTCTTCAGGTCCTCTGCGTATTTTAAGTAAGTTGTAAATTCTTTTCTTGACTTCCAGTTCCTTTATATTCTGGATGAAAACTCTTTTGTAGTTATGTGCTTTGCAAAAATCTCCTCCCAGTCTGTGACTTGTTTTGAATTTTTATAAGGGCTGCTCTTTACTAAGATTCACCTTAGTAAAGTATTCGTGTGGTTAAACTTATTTTTATACTCTTTGGTTTTGTTTGTGAAAGTTTTTATTACCCCCGGGTCACAGGTCTCTGTCCGGAACTAATTTTTGACTACACTGTGGGGTAAGGTCACTTCCCATGTGGGTAGCTAACTGTCTCTGCACCATTTATTAGGGTACTGTTCTTCTCCCACTGACCTGTAGTGCCCCCCATACCAGGCACCCTCTACCCAGGTATTCGTGAGTCCATTTCTGGGTTCGCCAGACTGCTCCATGGGAGGATCTCCACTTGGTTTTAATTCCTATAGATTTATGCGAAATCTTGCTATTTGGTAGGAGATGGTCTCATTTTTCAAAGTTAGTTTGGCTTTTCTTAGTTTTTTTACTCTTCTGTAAGAATTTTAGAATCTTACAGATTTTCAAATTCCCCCCAAATCCCCAGTGTAATTTTGATTGAAATTGCATTTAATTTACATGTTAATTAGGGGAAAGTTGACATCTTCATGACATTGATTCTTTCCTTCCTCAACTTTTAGAATAGCACTCTCAATTTAGACCTTCTGAGCCCGTCAGTAAGGTTTGGCAGTTCTCTCTATAAAGGTCTCACACCATCTTTTATTAGATTTATTTCTAAGTATCTCGTAGAATGGGATTTAAAACTAGATTCATAACTGGTTCTTGTAAGGAGATGAATGATTTCTGCATACCGATATAATTTTAAGCAATCTTGCTGAAAAATGTAAAAAGATGCAATAGTAGTGAATCTGTAGGTTATCCTGTTTTTCTTTCCTAGGTAGAAAAACAACTTTTATAAATAGCAACTTTAAAATATTTTTCCAGTCCTTCTACCTCTGCTTTATATTTTCTGTTTGGCGCTTGTGAAGACCTTCGATGTGGGGTGGGATAGCAGCAGTAAGAGTGGGCAAATGTATCTTGCTCCTGACTCTAAAAAGAATGTTTCTAATTGTTCATTAATAAATATACGGGCAACATTTGCTGTGAAGTTTTGGTAGCGTTAAGTAAGTTTCCTTTTATTCCAAGTTGATGAAGAGCTTTTGTCATTACAGATATTGGATTTTTATTAAATGCTATTTCTGCATCTATTGAGATAATCATGTTTTTCTCTTAATGTGTTGAATCACATTATAAGATTTTCCAATATTAAACCATCATTGAATTTCTAGAATAAAGTCACTTTGTCCATATGATATATTTTAATGCATTGCTGCATTCATTTTGCTAATATATTAAAATAATATTTAAACTATGTTCATAAATGAGTTTATGCCATAATGTTCCTTTCTCGTTGCATTTTTCCTGGTGTTTTAAATCAAAGTTATAATAGGCACATAAAATGTGTTGGGGATCACTTTCTATTCTTGGTTTATGAAAGTTTACAAACATTTCAAATGATCGTTCCTTGCATTTCAGTAGAGGCACAGAGCTGAGTTCCTAGCAGGTGCCTACATGCTTCCCCCATAGGACTGGCTGTCCCTCAGCCATCCTCACCCATCACCCCATTTAGCCTGTATGAACAGAAACCCCAGTATTCTGACTCACTGAAATAGTGCATCACTGATGTAGTTGGGGAGGAGTAGGAGGCTACTTCCCTTTCAAGGCTACAAGAAGAAACACCATAGAGATTCAGGGGCTGCAGGAAGGGAGACGAGCATTTCACCTCTTGACTAGACAGCCTGCTTCCAGCCTAGAGAACTGTGGCCTGGAATAGCCCGGAGCAGAAGGGCCAGGAAAGGGGGTCAACGGGCACGGCTTACACTTCAAGCATTTGGCATGGCCAGGACTTGTGAATAGCCTGTAGGCCAAGGAACTTAGGGTAGAAGGAGCTGCCCGTGGTCTGTCTTGAACAGATGCTGCCTAAGAGAGTGGCAGCAATAAGAGACTGTGAGGTGGATGTGTCATCAATGGCAGAAGCTGAGGAATGAACACAAGAGACAAGCCAGGTGGCATATTCGTCCCTCTGGCAGGGAACAGGGTACCTAGAAGGCTCTTGTCTCTGAGAACCAGCCATTGTGCTCACAGGAGAAAGTTAGTACCTGGGCATCGGCCCCAGAGAGGGTACCAAGGCATAAACCAAGGAGTAAGAGCATCATTCTCACGAGAGATGCTTGCCTCCCGCTCCCCATCCATCCTCCCGGGCCGAGCGTCTGATGTCAGGAGCAACCCGGAGATGCCCAGTGAGCCGGCCGCAGCAGGGAGGCGCCCCCCTCCCCGTGTCCAGCCTTGAGCTGGGTGAGCGGAGGTCAGGAGAGGGAGGGGCGGGGCTTCTGAAGTTTTACTTAAACTGTTGGTCTCGTAATACCTGGAAGTGAGTGTTAGCTGAGGCGAGCCTGGCCTTCAGAGGGGCTGTGGGACCTGCTCAGGAGCAGCGTTCCAGGGAGCAGATTGGCAGCAAGTGGTTGAAGAGCAGGTTTGTGTGCATATCCTGCTGAGCTCAGTCCGTTTCACCGACCAGCTGCATACAGTCACGTGCACTTTGCCCTCGGACACTTACGTTATTTTATCCGATAGTTTTATAGTTCTTCTGAAGGACAATTATTTTTTTTATTGTATTTTTAGATTTCAAAAGGTAAAAGTGCACCAATGAGTTACTTTCCAGCAAAAGAAATTCTTTTAAATGAGAATGGAACTAATTACTTCAGTGACAAATTAGCTAAACTATGGTAGAATATTATAGATTCCCTTCGTAGATTTTTTTTTAATACCATAAAGAACTATGGCTACATGGCAAAGCATTTTCAGTCATTTGCATGACTCAGCTTACTGAACTATCCATTTGCATTTTATAATAAGTAAACACTCTAAGCAGAATTTTACTTTATGTCCTGTGTATACGATTTAAACTTTGTGTTCTAGGATTTTTGTTCTCTCCCTTCAGAAAACACCTTATTTGGAGATCAGCTAAGTGAGCCTGGTGCATGAGCTCATTTCGGTAACAACCACAAAATCTAACATTTAAAGAGTACTTACTATTTGCCATACTTGGTACTAAAGGCTTCATGTGGACTTCTTTCATTACTATCATTTGGCAACAGAGTGTATGTTCTAGGGGGAGGTCAGAGGAGACGAGCTACTCTCAGTGTTTACTGTTTGAATGACGTCATTTTCTCTCTGCTAGGATCGAGTCACTCACTGGTGGGGTTGTCGTCTGTCTTGACTAGGGCTGTGTCTCTAATGCCTGGCACACAGAAGATGCTCAATAAATATGTATCGAATCCATGTTGAACGGATGTTGACTCTCTCATAAGATACCCCCTTAATGCCGTGTAGTGACATCATTTCATTTGCTGACAGTCCACAGGCCATGGCGTAAAAAGGAGAACACAGCACTGTTATCAATGAAGCCACAGGATCAGAAGTCATCTGGGAAGCATAAGTAGGCAGAGGCCCTACCATGGAAGATCTCACACGTCCCACTAGAGGATTTTAGAGCTAGAGAACCCGGAAACAATACAATCTACTTTGAGAGCAGAGTGACGTGGTGGGATAGAGGACATGGGGTAATTGCTAAGTCTCGGTAGTCCGTGAGTTTGTCCGATCATCAGAACCTCCTGCAGAATATAGTAAAACACAGATTCCTGGGTCGAACGCCAAATCTGCTGAATAGGCTCTCTGCGGGGAGCCCAGGAATCTGTACTTTTTCAATAAAGCTCCCCAAATGACTCACATCAGCCAGGTGTGTGATCCTCTGAATCTGATTACCGCAAGGGTCCTGGTGTCGGATGATGAGGGTCTGTCCCACTTCCTCCAACATGGCTCAGATAAGCTTTTCTCAGATGCATTTCGTCAAGGTAAGAAGGTGACCTAAGCAAAATGAGTAAGATGGTCACGGAGCAGCGGTGACGATGAAATGCGGACACCCATTCTCGGCCTCACGTACTCTGTGTCTGATTCCCAGCCCATCTTCCGGAGACAGCCAAGGCCACCGCCAGACTCCGGGAACACCAGGGGAGGAGCTCACCTGCAAGAAACCCGACAGCCGCGACGATGACCTGGAATTCTGGAGTAAGCCCTCCCTGTTCACTCCGGAATCAAGACTGGAGACTCTCAGACATGTTGAGAAACAGCGGGAAGACCAAGAAAAATTAAGGTACTCCGTTTGTTCCCGCATCGGGGTGCGGCGCCCGCCGCTCAGGGGCTCTGTTTCCATGGCTGCACGCCGTCTTACTCACTGTGTCCCACCTGGGTGGCCGGCACGCGCCAACTCCGCCTTCTAAGTTCGCTTTTTGTTGAATTGCACATCTGCTAACATTTATTAATCTCAAACTGCCTTCTTTAGACTATCAGGAATTACGGCGGGTTAGGTGGCGTTTTGTTGGTGTGTCTTCAGTTTCATGGTCACTTTAAATGTGTCGAGTCCGCCTGCGGCCGGGGTTGGAGGTGCTAGTTCTCACGAGACCGAGAAAAAGGCCACTTCAGGAGATGAATGAGCTCCTTTGTGTCTTGTAATTTGCAAAGTTACTCATTAGAAATTAGTTTTATTAGGCGTGATATTTTCCTCTAATGCCACTCTCTTGGACATTTAACAGCATGCTTTCCCTTTCCAATTTTTTTAGGTAAAATGTGATGATTTGCTGGGAGCTAGAATGCTTAAACCATTATTTTCAGAGTAGCTTTTTTAAAGACAGGCTCCGTGTCCTTCCGTTTCATTTCATTAGGTCTAGGAGTAAAATGCATCACTTATGGGAATCCTTACGATCCAGGAGCCCGGGAATGTGGTCAGTTAGCGCCGAAATCCAGTAACTGCGCGGCGATGACACGCGCGAGAAACAGCATCCGCGATTAGCAACTGAGAGCAGGAAACTAAAAGAGGAAAAATGATCAGACATCTCTGCTGCTTTCATAAGATTTTCTTTATTAATTAGCTAGATAGGGAGGTGCAAATGAGAGAATGGAATTTTATCTGAAGTGCTTGTTCACGAAACCCGGTGATGGGGATCACACACCCAGAGGCCACCGGGTGCTTTGGAAAGCGTGCTGGAATAACGTCAGAAAATGTGGGTTCATGCCTTGACTCTGCGCCTCACTCTGTGCAGTGTTAGCAAGTACCTCACTTCTCGTCTGTTCCCTCCTCGGTTACACAGGGCCCAGCGCGCCCGCCCCGCCTGCCCCCTGTATTGTGTTCATGGACTCGTCAGAGTGCTTCGCAGGCCCAGGAACCCTTTGAGATGGAAATTCTACATGTTCATATCATAAATACTGTGTTTCTGATGTGGGTGCACACACATATCACGTGTGTGTGTGTGTGTGTGTGTGTGTATGGATAATACACATTTATGATACATGTATATAAATTACATTATATCGAGCCTGAAATCAAGATACGTGTCTTTCACCTGAAAACTACGGCTGACTTGGGTGGGAGTCCAGCCTCTCTTTTCAGTGGCCTGGAGTCTCCCCAAACTGAGAGGTTCGCCTCTTCTGGAGGCCCATTAGTTGTCCCGGCTCATGGAAAATAATGTTGTTCACAGAAACATTGACTTATGGGACCTGGGCGCCCAGTTTCAGATGTAGAAGAGTGTGAATACATTTAGCTCTTAAAACAAAGTTAGCGGACATAAAATCCATATGAAAAGAATGCTAGAATTCTACCCCAAAGAACGGCCTAAGTTCCATCATCTAAACAGATTCACCTCTGCTCCTCTGAGGTTTATCTGCACATACGTCCGATTAGTTTGTGTATGTTCTCAGCAATGTTTTCTATAGCTAGGACTTACGTTCTGCATTTTTCTTTCATGTTATTCCAGGAATCTTTTCCCCTTTGCTCCATTTCTTTTCCTCCTATCCCTACGCCTTCCAATGTACTGAGTGTTGACAGGCTTGGGTCAATCCCACTAGAACTTTCTCTACCCTCTACAATCGTCTGAGTCATTTCTGCAAGTGTAGGATATGGGCTCCTTTTTAAAACCAAGAATGCACTTATGTACTTGTTCTCACTCAGTACATCACTTAACACATTTTTTAATAGCTACAAAGTATTTCACGGCAGGAATAGACCACGGTTGATCCAGTCATTGCCCCACCGGTGGGCATTCGTGACAGTTCCAGGGTTTTGTCACTACAGATAAAGCAGTGACAGACATCGTTTATGTAGGTCCTACGTACTGGTGTTTTCGTTTCTGTAGAATAGATTCTACTTGGCATTTTTAAAAATCTGTAATTTTAACGAAATGGAAGCTGTACATACCCATGGAGAATTGACAGTGATCTGGGTAAATCATGTATAAAAAGGCTTATTTAAATATTAATGGGGGTCTCATGAAAAGGAGTTGTTTTACCCCCGTGCAAACTCTCTGGCGAATCGTCCCAGTCACGTTTTTGCTTCACAGACATTGACAGGACCATGCCGCAGTCTGGCTGGGCTGGCAGAGCCCAGCACGCGACGGACTTCGTAAGCAGTGACCTGGGATGGGGTCACACGTATCCGGTTGATTTTTCTTGAACTGTTTCTCAGAAATAGCACTTCCATATTCTCTTGGTTTATTTTTTTCTTCTTCCCACGGCCCCTTGTTCCCCGCCCCCCCGCCCCCAATCTTAAGTGAAAAGAAGAAGAGAGTGAAACCACCCAGGACACTGATCACCGGAGACGGGAAAGCGCTGAATGTCAACGAGCCCAGGTACGTGCGGTCGCGCGGAGACCCCGGAAGGGCAGGTGTGGCGTCGGTCACACAGTCGCAGGTTTGCTCTGCAGAGCGTGTGTCTGAGCGCTCTTCGCGCACTCAGGACACTAAGAAGAGTGGCGCACCGGAAGGCAGAAGATCCAGTGTGTTTTCAAGTGCGTAGTGTTGCATTTCATCTTCTTGGCATCCGAGAAAATGATGGAAATCTTAGTTATTTATGGATCCTCTGAAACTTTGGCCCATCCACAAGTTTATGCCTGAAAATTGCCAGTGCATTATTGTTGTGTTTATGAATTTTTAAAACGCTGCCATGAGCAAGCTGGCGGAGAATCCTGCTACATCTCCTATCCGTCTTGTCCCCTGAACACATTGCCAAAGCATTCGGGAGCTCAGAAATCGATATAAATACCCGCGTGAAGCTAATGAGAAAGGAAAAATATTCAAACTGGAAACCCTCAGGTAGAAGAGTATCTGAGTTACTCTCTCTGTCTCTCTTCAAATTTAAAACTAGAAAGTAAAAGCCGAAAAAGGCTTTTTATAGCCAAAATATGGACCAAGAAGCCTGTGGTCTAAATCTTGTTTGGCTTTGTTTAATTACTCAGAAACTATTTACTTTCACCATTTTGTTTGCTGTGCCATTTCCATGACAAAGGTGCCATCCCGAATCATTGCCAGGCATTTTCATCTGCCCCGCATTTCCTTGTCGTAGGTCCAAAACCTGAGCCTGAGAGAGCTGACGTGACTTGCTCAAGGTCACGTTGCTCATAGGTGATGTGTCTGATTTGCTCAGGGTAACCCAATTCTCATGAATTCCGTGGTCAAGTGTATAATCTCACCCTCCCCACCCCCCAACACACACACACACACACATACACACACACACACCTTCTTTATCCAGCAGGACCGAACGCAGCATAGGACGCGATGCTGGGTACTGGGGTTTCCGCCTTCGTGGGGATTCAAAACCTAGTGGGAAAACTTCTCTTCAGCTTACAGCAGGGCTTAGGGAAGACCCCCAGAGCGCTCTGTGCCCCACCTCTCTCACCACACTGA
Organism: Lyroderma lyra; assembly: GCA_004026885.1. Taxonomy (NCBI): domain Eukaryota; kingdom Metazoa; phylum Chordata; class Mammalia; order Chiroptera; family Megadermatidae; genus Lyroderma; species Lyroderma lyra. The sequence continues at coordinate 138,629 of PVJL010003212.1, forward strand.
CCACTTTACCTTCCTCTAAGACTTGTGCTATTCAGGGAGGCTCCATGAAAACCTGATTTCCCATCACCCCCCTACTACCACCTACTTCTCCCACACTGTGCTCAACCTTCCTTACCTTCCTCAGTCGTCTGTCATCATCCAGAATCCCATTCCCACAGGGGTCCGTATACCTTCCAATCCAATTCATTCTCCTCCCCCTCCCTGACCTCCCACCTCTTCCACTGTGCCCTCTGGAGCTAAAGCTTTGTCAGCAAAACCTGGACAATTGCAATAGCTTGTTAGGTAGTCTCTGTGGTTCTTCTCTTGGGCTCCTATAATCTTTTCTACTCTGCTGAATAAAGAAGGAGGAAAGAGTGAAGGGTACACACTACATAAGAAAATTCCTGGAAAGTGTCCCATGACCTCATCTAGCTGCAAGGGAGGCTGAAAATATAGTCTATTCTGCAGACCCATGTCCCTAGTTAAAATCAGGGGAGTTAAAATCAGGGGTCCTATTATTACGGAGAAAGGGGGAGCAAATGGACAATGATAGGAGTAACAATCTCTGCCATAGAAAACCTCTCTGAAATTACCTTTTAAGTAAAATGTGAAGGGGGAGTTTAAGTTGGCTGGTTGGAAAATTGAGGCATAGCAGTCAAGGTAGAGGGGACAGCGTCTGAAGTCTCCTGAGATGAGATAAGGAACGCATGGGTCACTTAAGCAACTGATGTCTCGCACAGCTGGACTGCCGAAGCCAGACCTGTGCCCAATTTTACACTTTTGCCAAACAATTTAAGGAATATTCTTTAATATTGTTGGGTTATGTATTTTCTAGAATAATATGATAAGTGAAGTGTTTGAAATAAAATTGACTAAGTAAAGCTGAGTAGTTTGTTGACAGTGTGGAAGTTATGCTAATAGGACTCAGCCTCAAGGTATAGATAAAATACTTAGGTCTTTGAAATCTTGCCTCCTCCCCAGGCGCCTGTGGCTTCTGTCCTGGCTAGGGCAACCTCTTTGGGTCTCTGTTTCTTCATCTATCAAGTGGAGGTGACAGACAGGGCAACGGCTCAGCATTTACAAAGGCAAAGGACAGGTCAACAGTGAATGGAGAAGACAAAAAGATGGCCAGGAGAAAGGAGACAAGAGTATTTAAAACTTAAGCAGTAGAATGTTGGATAAGGAGAGACAAACACAGCATTTAGCTCTCCATGAATAATTCCAGTGTTTTAGTTTGCTTCTAGCAAACTGAATGAAATGCAAAAAAGAACTTTAGCCACCAGATGTCTCTGTCTCTGCACCAATAGTAATTTTTTTTTTGGATGTAATTTACCTTGAAGTTCTCACGCTTAAACAGTGTAAACAAAAATAATTTATGAATATGTTGTAGGTTTCTGTTGAAAAGTTTAAATTAACCTAATTTTATTGTCTAGTTACCAAAGTAAGTTTGTCATTGGAAATTATTAGATAATTACCATGAAATTTACTTTTGATAATGGGATGAGGCTATCTGTAAAGTATTGTAAAGACATTATCTTTTTTTGCCCCCAAATGAATTATTCCTTAGACTGGACTTCTCTTTGAAAGACGATGAGAAACGTAACCAGATCGTCCTGGACCTTGCTGTGTACAGGTAAAGACATTTTACTATGTGTTTATTTAATGGCATTTCTGCTTTCATTCTCAGTTTCAATCTCTTGAAATGTGAAGCACTTTGAAACGCAACTTGGTTTCATGTAAAACAGTACCTATTCCCCTCGTAGCACTTCTTTCTATCTGTCCCGACTTTTTGATTTCTACTTGACAAGCTATAAATTAACTTGTATTTTTAAAAATTGGTGGTCAGGGCAGAACTTAGTTTTGTGTGTTTGTTCTTTCCTCCTTATATCTCTAGTACCTAAAACAGTGCCTGGCACCTAGTAGGTGCTTGGTAAGTACAAGAATGAATGAATGAATGAATGAATAATAATGGGAACCAATGAACATTTACGTGCATAAATTATAATAAAGGCCTTTCTCTTTTTGAGGGCTGTTTTACACGCTCTGTTTTATTAAATGTCTCATAACCCAGTGAAGTAAGAGGGATTATTACCTTGGAATTTACCCAGGAGGGGCAAATTTTCAGAGGCTGAGTCTCGTGAAAGGTAAACACAATAACTGGAGAAGCCAGTAGGTGAACCGAGTCACTTTATGAACACTAACTATGTACTAGGTGCTATGCATGTGTCTTCAGTTTTAGGAGATGAGCCCTGTTTGTAGCCTCATTTTACAGGTAAGGCAGCGGAGGCTTAGTGAGGTTAAGGACTGGGGTCCAAGGCGGGGCAGGTCATTCCTCACACATCTGTGTGACGGAAGCCCGTGCCTGTCACCCCAGTGTCATCCTCCCTGCCTGAGTGTGTGTGATTTTTGAAGCATCACTGCATTTTTCTCATGCCCGCAATCAGCATGTTAAAATGTAGAACAATAATTATTTGGCTAAATGACCGAGGTGAAACCTACAGCTTTTATTGGTTCCGAAAGGCAAGGAGAACTGCCACCTGATCCTGGGGTCACTGCCGCGGACGGAAGGGAGGCTTTGCTTACGCAGCAGGCTGTGCCCTCGCAGGGAGGAGCACAGCCAGGCCAGGGACGCCGGCAGGGCAGCTGCGCAGGGATGCAGGGCAGCTACAGGAGCAGAAGCAGGCGTGGCGGACCCCGCAAGCACGGTGGATTCAGCATTCCTGCCTATTCAGCTCCATCTTAGGGGCTTAAAATAAAACACTCCTGAAAGAACGGGGCAAGCTGTTTTCTGCAAACCTCTGATGTTTCAGGCCTCAGATATTTTTGGGTTAGGGGCCGTCAATGCCAAGGGCATTTGTGAGTCTCCAAATGAAATTGCTGACATACTGAATTTCTTTTGGTTGGGGATTATTTCAGGGCTAAGTGTTAAAAACCTGGTTAGCATGGAAATGTTAAACTCTCTTCATTTGAGATGGTCCCCTAACATACATATTTGTATTTGTCAATTCATTTGCAAACTTAATGTTTTTGAAAAAATCACAAGATTTAGTATGTTTAATGGGTTTAATTTTCAAGGTATATGGATACCTCTTTAATTGATGTTGATGTGCAGCCAACTTACGTGCGAGTGATGGTCAAAGGAAAGGTAAGTCTAACCCTTGGAGTGAGGTAGGTGTCTGAAAAAAATTTTAAGCAATATTAAAATTGAAAAAGAGGAGAGTTCCCTATTGGTGTAGTGGCTGGGCTTTGGTGTGCTCAACACTGCAGCCTGGGTTCGATTCCCAGCCAGGGAACTAACCCCCCACCCAAAAACATTTTTGAAAAGGAGAAACGCAATCAAAGAGTTAGTTTTTAGGCCCGTGATTTTATACCATGGGGCTGGTATTCAGCTGTAATGTTGCTGACCATTGTGTAGTCTGATAAAATTAGTATCGTTAATCTGTGTCTATGGGATGGGTACTTTTTCTAAAGCTGATGATTATGCACGTGGTAGCCTGCGCTTGAAATTATATTTAATACTGTACCCATTTTCCATTGTCAGTGATTTCATTCAGAGCAACTGCAATTTGATCATTAATAGTTTTTGCAAATTCTGAGCATTCATTAGGAGGTAGTTTGAAGACATTAAAATGGAAATATGTTGATGTTTTATGACAAGAATTTTTATCTACACATTTTTTATTATCCCTGTTAATATAAATGGACCAATGAGTGTTTCATTGTGACTGATACCAGTTTTTTAGACTGTTCATTAAAATATGTAAAATAGTTCATGCCTCTTAAGCATCGCCCTTATTTTTTTCTGATTAAGTCTAAGCACACTTTTTAATTGAATGGTGAATCTTAAATTCGTAACGGAGCTGCCTCTTGAAGTAACTACTCTGTCACACAAGATGCACTTACCGTGCGTGACACATCCTGTTCATTTTCAGGCATTTCAACTTGTCCTTCCGGCAGAAGTCAAACCCGATAGCAGCTCTGCGAAAAGATCTCAGACGACCGGGCATTTGCTCGTCTGCATGCCCAAGGTACGTCGTGTCATTTGGATCGATTTCAAGTCTGGACATGCTGGTTCCTGAAGGTACTTGACCTTCAGGTTCTTTTGGTTGAAAAAGCCAGAAAATCTACTCATGCCAACTCAGGTAGGAGAGCAAAGACCTGTGAGAACAGAGAGCAGAGATTAGGACCTGGTGGGGATCTGCGGCGAGTCGTCCATCCAGGCGTTCTTGTCTCTGCGGCCTTCTGCTAGCCCAGCAGACTGCAGCGTGGGTGGGAGCTGGGTTTTGTAAAGCACATGGTTCTTACAGCGGGGGCAGGTTCCTGCAGGTGCCTGTGAGCTATCTGTTACACCGTGATCAGTACGTTCCTTACACATCACTGTGAGGGGGGTGTAGTCGGTCTCGGGTATCTAAGAATGCATTTGATTTCCAAATATTGAGCTGACTAGTTTTGTGAGTTTGGCAAATTATGAACCTTTCTAGGCCTCTATCTCCTAAGATAATACACGTAAAATTCGTAGCATAGTGAGCACTCGATAAATATTGCTAGTATAATTTTTCATAGTGTTTTTAATGATATGGACAAGATAGTATTTAACTAAAGCTCTTTTTTGTCTCTCTTTTGGGGGGAGGGGTGGTATAGGTTACTTTTGATATGAATCAGAGAGACACAGAGAGATCTCTTCTATCACCGTGGAATAAAAGTTCCTCTGGGTTGATTGAGCCATGTTAACCAAGACAGCAGGTCTTGGTTAGCTTAACCCTGGACAGTTGAACCAGTCTCTGACCAGAGATGGTAGGACTTTGTTCAGTTTCTGTTATTGATTATTTGGTTACTGTTATGTCATGCCATGAGCTAGGGGTGTGGTCAGCTTTACCCAAGTCACTCAGATTTCAAAGGGGAAGAAGAGATCAGCCAGTCAGCCTGGGTTTGCTCGTGAGGCAGAACAGGACGAGAAGGACAGGCATGTCTGCCACAGAGCATGAACTTGACTAACCTATAAGGTCTCTGGAATCATTCAATAATCCTTCATTCTCCCACGTCCGGTTTTGCAACAGACTGATAATGGGTAATCAGTATGTATTTCTACTCTGAGGCAATAAAACAGCAAATAAAATTTGTTGTCAAGCAAAAAAAATAAACAACACAATGGTAAGACACATTGTCCTTGGTGACGACAGCAAATTAAGGAAATGCTTGTATGCGAATTAGGATATCCTATAGGGAAATCTAAGCGATAACTTAATTACCTCAGTACTTTGATTTAAAAAAAAAAAAACTTCCATTCAAACTGAAAGCCAAAGATTAAATGGTAGCTGCTATTTCCTAAAAGAAAATCAAGACATGGTTTGTGTACCTATTGCTGGGTGCCAGGCAAGTGATCAAGCCTTTGTTGTCACAGATGTCGAGTCTTTTAAATAAACACAGCATTCTTTTTCTTTTAATTTTTATATATGTCTAAATTTTTCATGTTAAATACACTGTAAAATATAATAATTATATATATAATAATATATGTTTTTCTATTTATTAGTCTTATTTTATGTCCCTCAGACTATTTTTTTTTTTTTTGTAGTTTTTTTCTCTCTAGCTGCTACGTATTTTCTAAAACGTATTTGCAGGTACCATGCATACAATTTTAGTTCCCGTTTCAAGTGGGATTATTCCCCCACCACATTTTCTAAGACTTTATGCTTGGCCTTCAGTCTATTTGATTTAAGTGTGTGGTCAGACGAAGTTGTGTGTGCATAAACAATCTTATCATCACCAGCCTGGGAATATTTAGCTCATGATCTCATCACAGTCCAACTTAATAAGATTTAACTGAAACTTTGCATTCGCCCAGAAGCTTGCATGGAGTCATTAAATTAAACTCCCATCTAGATTCTCAATTGACAAGTTACAGGAACACTCCAAGAATATGCTTCCTGATTTCCTTCGGGTGCTCTTTCAGGATAATTAACTGAGATGAAGGAAGTTGCCATGTGAACTGAACAGCAAAAACGTATTTATACCGTCACTTGGTGAGCATCTTGCTTGATTCTTCTGTACTGAGCACGGAGGTAAAGGTCACAAAGGAAGGTCAATATCAAAGATGATGATCCTAAAAAACACAGACCCCCTTCTCCATATTAGTTGGACACCTACTTCTCAGTACTTTGTATTCAGATATACTTGTTTTATGTCCATCACAAACTCACTTGTGGTCTCTGGTTTTCAATTTCAAGTAGGTCTGTAGTGAGGGCTGCACGGCCGGCTTGCTGGGTCATACCTCTGCTCCGTTAGGATGTTATTTCTCAGCCTTTGCTCGTCCCTAAGACCTTCACCTGAAAAAACAGAAGCACAAAGGTTAATTTCCACCTACGTCAACAGGCCTATCTTCCTTGCTTGTCCTGCCTTCCTGATTCTATGAGTGAACCATCTGTGATCTATCCGCCCTCTCCAGATGTGTGTGGGATCCTGTTTCTATTTGCCTTGGAAAGACCTTTCCCCCCTCTGACAGTTCTCTGGTCTCTGTTGAATTTCCCCTTTCTGCATCTCATATTAGGAAACATGCTGAATCATTGTCTTCTTAAAAACAGAAACAGAACAAAATAAAAGCAGCCCCTCTGTGTATTGCCCCGATCTGCTGTAAGGCAAAACTCTTCAAGTAGACATTCTTATTTGCTTGCTCTGGCCTTTCCTCATATCTAGACCTTCAAACGTTGGCACGTCTAGTCATTCAGTTCTGGGACCCCCTCTTCTATTTATACGCAGTCCCTGCATAATCTCCTCTAATCTCATGACTTTAAATAAGATCCCTAGAGCTCTCTCTTTGCTAATGGCCAACTAGGTAATTAGGAACAGCAAGCACACGGAGGCAAATTTAAGAAGATGGACGACCTACACCAAAAACATCTTAGTAATATCAATACCTATGAAGATAGTCAGCAGTTACCGTCCACTGACTCAGAAGGAGTGGCCGAGAGGATAAGCCATGCTTTCAGTGACCACACAAGGGTGAGAAGAAAAAAGTCCACGTCCAGAGCCTACCATGGATGGGGGCTCTGGTACACCACTCCCACTGGGGCACGCAACTCCAGAGGACTGTAACGTAGGAGTAAGGCAAACGAGAAGCCGGCCGGTCCTCAGAAGGTCTTGTAGCCTCATTGGCTATTGAAATGGCCCCCAGTGGGGCCTTGAATTTGAATGAAGGTAGTTTTAGATGAGTTCTACTCACACATGTCTTGCAAAACGCAGTGAAAATCCTCTCTAGGAGAGGTAAACATCTGTGGACTCAAATTATAGATACAGATAGATGACAGATAGACAGACAGATGATAGACTTATTTCAAATAAGTACCCAGCACACAGTCCAAGTTAAATTTGGTACTTACAGAGAGTGGGACCCAGCCAGCCAGTGTTCTGGAATCTGGTTATGTTAGGCTGTTCTCTTCCTTCTAGAGTCCCACGGTTGTTGTAGGTATTAAATCGTGAGACACACGTTGTAAAACACTGTTGTAACTTGAGGTCCCCCAGAAGTGGAACCTCATGTAGGATATGAGTACCATGGTTGATATAGGAAGTAAAGGAATCCTGATCAGGAAGTGGGGGTGCAGGTGGGGAGAAGGCAGCCAACAGAGAGTGCTCTGTTGAGCCAGCGACTCCAGTGGGAAAGCTCTGGGAGATGGTATGAAACACAGACCTCAGGATGACTGCCCAAGGGGTGATGGTGCTGGGATGGACTGTCCCAACCCCTGAGACTCTGTAGGTGATGGCTGCTCCCTTTTGTAGGGGCAGGGGCAGGGGCATGGTGGAAATGCCCCAGCACTCCTGAACTATTGCTGGCATAGACCAAGCAAGAGAATCGTGATGCTTTTCTCATGTGAGTGGAGAATATTTCCAACGGAGACTGTCCCTGGCAGACTGTAAAAGAATATTTTCTTTTTAAATGTCATTGTCATTCTTGATGTTTGTCCTGATTTCATAAAATATTTTCAGTTTTAGGCTGTGGATGATCCTGTGTGGGGAACTGTCAGATAAGATTGCACTCCACAAGTATAAAAGAATTTTCAAGGAACCATTGTTTGTTAGATTCGTTCTACTTTTATTTCAAAGCATGTAACTTGTCTTATATAACTGTCAGTATTGATTACATATATAAATATCAGTAATTGCACCTTTACAATTTTTCCTCAGACGACTTAGGTAACTTTGGAATCAAAGCCAGTATTCTTTCCTTCTTATTTTTCTTTTTTTGATTAGTTTTTCAAAATTTAAAGTCTCTTTGCTGCCAAATAACATAGTTATTTGAGATAGAACATACTTCAGAAATGTTTTATCTATACTGGCATTTGTATCTGTTCAAAGATTTTTAAATACTGCATCAATGGTAATTTATATAGTTTCTAATATTGTTGATTAATGACTTTCTCTTAAATAGAAAAAAGATCTCATTTTCTTTAAAGAAATCTTTTTTAATAGGCTCAGTGAATTATGTGCTTTTGTCAGTAAAGTCAATAAGAAGACAATTAAGAAATAATGATGTTACTGAAATGTTAGCAATAAGTTTGAAGATATATATACACATACATACATACAAGATCAGACAATTAATTTTGCCAACTCATCCTACAAAAAGTGCTATATACCTCACTGCTGAATAGCACTATGGTCACCTGCCTTGGGAAGCTGTGCACTGACACTAGTACCTAGTCCACCCCTCAAAGCAGTTTTGGAACCCTTTCTGGAATGGCCATCAGAGCTGTCATCATTATGATACCAAATTGTTTGTACAGTGCTGACAATGTAAGTGCATGGTGGCAAGTTCACGAACTTAATTGTCACATTTGGGTTACAAGGACAGCTCTGATGGCCATTCCAGAAAAAGAGTTCCAAAATTACTTTGAAGCGTAGACTAGGTGCTGGCATCGGTGCATAGCTTCCCAAGGGGAGTACTTCAAAGGTGACCACAGTGATACTCAGCAGTGAGGTATGTAGTACTTTTTCTAGGATGAGTTCGTGAAATTAATTGTCCAGCTTCATATATATCATACACACACATACACACACTCTCTCTCTCTCGCCAGAGGAAAATAAAACGTCTTATTCATTCTAAAATTCTATATTAGTAATATTACTTTACAGGAATCTGAACTTTTGCATATTCAGATATTCAATACCAGAATTATGGATAATTACCTAATCAATATAAACGTCAGAGACAGGTAAGAAAATGGATAATTTACAAGTGACCCAGTTCCTCTGAAGTTGGCGTTAGAATTGTAGACGTCAGCCGCCTGCAGTCGCGGGGCTGAGCCTCCTGCTGACTCCCCTGTGCACGGTAACTGGGTCTTCCCTCTGCTCTGCAAATCACGTCGGCTTCCATCGAGGCAGGCTGGTATCTAATGCACTTAGGCAATTTGGAGGCTTTATGAAGAAAAAAAAGTAGAGACATTTTTAGAAATCACTTCTGAGGCATGGAAGTGTTAAATGTGTATGCTTACGCAGAAATGATGCTGCACCCATAAATAAATCCTGTGCAAGTTATTAATATCAGATGAGGGGGTTATTTAGCACGTTTGGGTTGTCACAACATGGACGGAAGGCGCTACAATTGAGAAATAGAAGTCTTTCTGCACAATTTTGAAAAACTTTAGACAATGAATTATTAATTAATCAATTAAAATGTTTATTCAAGTCACCAAAAACTTATTAAGCATTAGTATGAATAAAACCTTGGGTGAATTACTGTGGAAGAGAAAAAAAACAATACGGGTCTCTTAGGTCCTTCTTCCTGTCTTCTCCTTGTTGACTCCACTGGCTGTCACCCCCACAGACCCAGATCTGTCCTTGTCCCAGTTTAGAAGCCCAGTTTCAAACAGGCTCAAACTGTTGTTAAGCAGCTACTCTTTCCTTCTGCTGCTGAAACTTGAAATTATGTTATTGGCTCAGAGACTCGTGCTATAGTGATAACTGCTGGAATCTTCTGTGGCTCTCAAAGTCCTTCTCCCCCGAGTACACTCCACACCAACAGAGCCCAGTCTGCATGAAACTGCAGCCTATGCAAATCCCATTTCTCCTGCATTTGTAGACACAATAGGCAGAAATAGGCCTCTCAAGGGAACTTTTCTTAGTTCTAGTCTGTTCCCATTTATTCATTCATTTATTCAGATAGTCTATATATGTTTTAATGAACACCTACTATATGCTGGGCATCTATGGGAAATTCTTGGAAATGCAAAGAAAAATGAAGACTTGCACTGAGTTAGACACCCCCAGAACGTCTTCTTGCAGAGTTAGAATTGAGGTTATGGTACCTTCCTCACCCACCAGTCCTCTGTTACTGAGACATTCTCATCTTTCTAAAGCATTTCAATAGTCCTATAGAAACAGTTGTAATTATTTAGAATAAGGTTTCAAAAGATTGAAGAAATTGGTTGCTTTGGAAGAGTAATAAGATGATGTAAAAAGAAAGTTATGTGATTTATAAAACTTAGATTAAAACATGAAAATAAGAAAATTGTGAGTTAGAACAACCATATAAACACTTTCTCTTTTGCAACCCCCAAATATATAATTTGTACTTTATTTATATCAGTATAATATAAATATTTTCAGGGAAAATGAACAGAATTAAATAAAAGTTTATAAATTCCAAAGCATTACAGTAAATGAGACAAAAGCCAATAAAGTTACGCAGAATAGCAAAACAGGAGGAATGAAACCTAAAAAGCAGAAACTATGTAAGAAAATAAGACACGTAAAATCACTTATGCTATTCAGCTTATGAGAACACACCTGGGTCTGAAAGATGGGAAATATACAAAGAAAAAATGGTGGGCAAAGCTATATTAAATGAATGCAAGCAAAATTAGAATAGTTACAGCAAAATTAGTATCAGGCATGATAGAATTTAAAACGAAATGGCATTTAAATAGAATAAGGATTATTCTGGAGTAACAAAAAATATATAAAATAAAGATCCAATTGCCTTTTATTCACTAGATTGTACATTATTTAATTGACATATAAACATAAGGACAGATGAACCAAATCAGCTCTACCAGATTTATGACCAGTTTCCATCTTTGATAGAAATGATCAATTGCTCTTATAAATAAGCATCTATTTGTAGCCATTGACCTATCTGTCTGTCCTTATGCCACTGGGTTGATGACTGTGACTTCTACAGCTTCGTTCTTTTATGTGATCATTTTGGCTGTTCTGGGGTTTTCGTATTTTCCTATAAATTTAAGAGTCAGCTTGTCAATTTCCATACAAAGACCTTGTTGGGACGGGCCAAGCCCAGCTGAGAGCCAGGTGACATGGGCCACTGGATGATGAAGCGTGCAGGGCTCCACCTCCCCAGGAGGTACAGGACGGAGCAAACGCAGGGCAAGAAATGGACACAATGCCAAACAGGCTCAGCACCTACACCATTAGGATGCCACGTCACCCCCTCCTGAAAATCCCACCGGGGCCTGGCCCGAAGAGCGTAAGAGTCAGTCCTTACCATTAAATTCTTTTGAAGGATACTCTCTATTTAACGTTCATGTTCTTCCCTGGGGAAATTGTGCTTAATGGATTGTACTTGATGCAAATAACCCCTTTTAAGAGCACGGATAAGTACTACGTGATCTTGGATGCAGAGTCCAGAACCTAGTGTGGGAAACCAGAAGATGGTGTACATATCTGTAGTCCATAGGCAAACTGGAACCCAGAAGGACAGCTTAATTACCGGCAATTTACATGTGAGCATTCTTACAGCCGATTTGATGGCCATTAGACACATTTAGACATTTCCCCGGCAGGATGGTATGTCACTGGTATCTTCAGAGAGGGCTTGGTGGCAGAAACTTCACTGTCATGTTCTAAAAGGAAGGAAGAGTCCATTTTTGTCTGGTGAAGAAAGGAATGCTTCTTTCAAAACCCCTCACTTCCTTGGACTTAGTACTTTTGTTAACGTCACACAGGCTAGCTAATGAAAGTAAAAAGTCCTTTTAGAATGTTGTTCTTTCAACAGAGATGAAGACCTCTGTCACTGAGGAAAAAAGAAAACCCTGTGAAGGACTCCCGTCACCTCTCGTGCAAAGTCCAATGAAGTCTCTCAAGATCTGACTTTGGCCTGGTTCTCCGGCTCTTCCCTACCTCATGGCCTTTGGCTTCTGTAGTCATTCACCTTCCCGTCTCTGTTCATGCTGCTTTTCCTTTCCCTGGAATGTTCTTCTTCCTCTGCATGACCTCCATCTTCTGGTAAATTCCTTTCTGCTCTTTAAAATCTAGATCAAGCCCCACCCCCTCCAGTAAGCCCTCTTTGACACTTGTTCCCCATGCCAGCCAGGACGTGTCCCGCCCTTGGGCTTCCGCAATAGTCAATGCATGTGTGCATGGGTATGTGTACACACACACACACACACACACACACACACACACACACCAGTTGCACTTCAATGTACTTTCATTGCTTCTTTTTATATATATATATTCATTTTTATTGTTAGACTTATTGGGGTGACATCTGTTAGCCAGGATTACACAGGTTTCAGGCATACAATTCTACAGTGCATCGTCAGCTTGTTGTGTAATAAGTTCACCACCTCATGTGACTTCTCTTTCCATCACGTTTTTCATTGCTTCTGCGTCTTTATCCCCCATGGGACAATCAGGGACCATTTTTTAATCTATCATTCCACACCGACCGCTTAGTCCTATGCTTGGCACAGAGCTGTTGCTCGGTAAATATTTCTTTGAACAGATTTCGTGCAGGGCAGCATCGAAACTGTGATCCAAGGTGAAAACCTGAGAGAGAAATTTGCTTCTGACTCTCATGAGTACTGTTATTTAAGAAGCCGGGATAAATGTGCAGGAAAAAGTTTGAGAGGCTGATTGTTTTATATTTTCTTCCTCAACAAGTATCTCTGATTATATTTTATTCATTCTTTCAATACACCACTAACAAATCTTCATCTGAAATGGAGTGATTTGTTTGCTCATTCTTACTTAACACTATGTAAGTGACTACTACATTGAACTATGGGAAATCACTGTTTGGGAGGTCAAAAAGAGTCAGATATTGGTCCTTTCTGTGGGCTTATTCAACCTAAATAGAAGATTGAGAGCTAGGCCTCTCTCCCTTGGGGCTGTTGACTGTATTTTTACACGGCTCACGTAGTCTAGATGTCTTAGTAACTTTTATAGTTGGTGAAGCCAACACATACATTTTGTTAAATATTGATTGTCTCAGTACAGGGTGCGGGGGATGTAATGAGACTGTACCCCAGGGGACGATTTAAGCAAAGGTTGGAGAGCCATCTCTCAGGAAAGCCCGAGAAGGGACAGTTGTATTCTGTAGCAAAGTGGACTCGAGAACTCCCTCTATGTTCATGCCCAACTTCCAATCCATGACTCTATGTAAGACTGAAAATGATGCTTTACATCATTAAAGCATTCATTTGTTCTTTTGTGCCTATCCCGCCATCGAATTTTCCAGTAGTTTGCTTACATTTCTCTCTACGGAGTCAGGAAACCGTCAGTCCCACATTATCTAATGTATCAAACATATTTTGGCGCTTATGACTTTTCCATCAGTCATTCATTTCTCAACACGCTTAGCACAAACGAGTAAGGTGCTTGATGTTAATGAACGTCACCTCCTAGCGCAGGGCAGCCCAGGACCTCAGGTGCAGTAGGAATTCAGAGGTCGGCATTTCAGGGTTGTGGAGCTCGGCACACACGGTCCTCGGCTTGGGAACTTCAAATCTCTCAGCAGAAGAGTTTTACCTGCTGTTAATGTGAATGTTGGCGTTAGTATTTACCTTACTGCTGATTTCTTAATTCCTTCTAACTTTTAAACTTGAGAGAGAACCTTTGAAACCAACTGAGCTGAAAATATCTTTTAAAAATAAGAAACACATTTGGATTCTGGTGCACAGCAAATTCTCTGCGAAGAAAAGTTCCAATTTGTGATTCTATTTGCATTTCCATAAACACAGAGAATCTTTGTCTGAGCTTATTATGTGACAAATAACAGTGTTAGAAATGGGGTGTTTTAAGACTCTAATTATGCGTGTGTTCCCATTCCTGTTAGTGCACTTCCAACGTGAAGCTATTCACAACTGGTACTTTTGGCTCAAAGAGTACTTTGTTCTAAAAGTTGCTATTTTAATGGATTTTAACTTAACATTGGCCTCATTAATGTAATTAAAATATTAAAAACAATAGTGGAGAGTTCTCAGATTCTCTACCCAGCTTGCCCAATGCTAACATCTTAGATAAACGTAGTATAATTATTAAATTATTTTAAAATAAAAGGTTTAAAAACGAGTGTTGGGAGGATTCAATGTTTTACAAGTGTAAAAAAAAAAAGATGTTACAAGGGGGAGGGGTGGGGGAGAAGGGACAGGGACACAAATACATGGTGATGGAAAGAGGACTGACTCTGGGTGACAGACACACAATGCAGCGCATGGAGGGTGTAATGCAGAAGTGTGCACCTGGAACCTGTGTAAGTTTTACTAACCAATGTCACCCCAATACATTTAGCAATAAAAAAATAAAATAAAGTATTAAAAACAATTTTAAAAGGTGCTAAGGTGCCTCCTCTCTCCAGGAAGCAGATTTTTGAGGTGAAGATGACTATGCAGGATGCTTGTTAGCCAGGGGCTTAGGGATCAAGGCATGTGGGAGGGAAGAAGGGACTAGAAGCTGAGCTGCAATGCCGGCCCAGCAGACCTCAGCCAACTCCTCAGTGAGCTCTGGGCAGGCGTGGTCCTCCAGCATTGTCCTGAGTGGGGCTGGGCACGGCCTTAGCTCTCACAGTGAACACAGAGATTAGAGCACACAGGCTCTGGGTCCACACGCTCTCGCAGAGCTCCAGGTCCCAAGCACGTCAAGGAAGAAGCAGAGAGTTCCAGAACAGACAAGGCCATGTGGTCGAGGGGCACCAACGAACTAGGAGCAGCTGGTATGGGTGGGCTGTCCTTCACTCCCGAAGAACTGGGCAGCCCGCATGTGGGTTGGGGGCTCACGCTGGTCAGGTTCCCAACTCTCTAGCTCGCTCAATACAAATTGAGATGACTTTAAATTCAATAAAATTTCCGTGTCTCAGTTGTACTAACCACTTTTCAAATGGTCAGTAGCCATGGTGGGCGTACAGGACATTGCAGAAAATTCTATTAGGGGTCCTGTCGCCATCCTGAGACGCTGCGGGAGGAAGGTGCCACTTCTCATTGCCCTCATGGCCTCTCTCTTCGGTCTCCTCAGTTCCATCTTTCTTTCCTTTCCCATTTGGATTCTGGGGGACATGGTGTGGTGAACCAGACCTGGAATCAGGGACAGGGCAGGGAGGTGGGGGCCATATTTATATTCATGGCACTAGTTCGGGGAGAGGAAAGGAAGAAAACCGGTTTGAAATCTATACTCAAACATTACAAATAACACATCTGAGAACTAGCGTCCTCCGGAATGAACTGTATGTGTCGGTAATAGAAACCGGCTTTGCTGGGTGAACCTCTCCGAGCGTGAGTCACCATCGTGAATTATTCAGTGACCACCACGCGGGTGGCGGCCGCTGCAGACTCTTCATTCCGTAGTGTTCTTGCCCAGGACTTTTGCTGTGCGGACGGTACATCTTACCAAACACGTCGGCACAAACGCTCCGGGACCTGAAGCACTGTCTTTAGAGCCTGCGGCGCTCAGTTGTGTTTTCCTCCTGGAGCCTCAGCAGGGATCTGGCCGTGGCGCACACCGTGTGATGCCGAAAGGTCTCCTCCCAGCCGGCCCTGGCGGTCTGCGAGCTGGTCCCCGCGTCCGCCGGCACGCGGGCCCTCCCACGGGCTCGGTGGGAGGGGACAGGCAGCCGTGTTCACGTTCTTCTGTCTGAGGGAGCGGCACTAGGTCCCACAGGCACACACAGATTGAAGTTTTATAAAATACGATGGAGAAATGTACAACTGCACGGTCCAAAGAAACCGGTCCTTGTACCACCGCCCGGACGGACGCCACCCGCGTGGTGAGCCGCAGGCTGGCTCACCGCCCCGAGTTCGATGCCCCGGCCTTCCACGCCAGGACTCGTCCTTCATTTGTTCACGCGCCATTCACTCATGGAAGCACACGTGGGGTAAACAATGGGCTAGGCGGGGGCCTCTGACCTGGGGAGCGTACCACCCAGAATCGCTGGTCAGATGGGAGGAAATGACCCCATCGACTCATCTGATTACGTGGCCAGCACCGCCACTCCAAGGTCCGGGAAGGACGGAACCGGAGACCCGCTTTAGGACGGAGCCTAAACAAGGGCTCCTCGCTCCCTTCCCGGACCCGATGGTGAGTCCAGCGTGCTTGCCTGAGCCAGCGGGCGGGGGCCGCGGGGCTGACCGGGCCTCGTCTTCACCCTCAATCCGCCACACGGGCCTGACCACTGCCGTGCAGCACACCACGTCTCCGGCAGAACAGGGGAAGGGTCAGTCCCTTCGGAGCAGTGACCCTGCTGCCCACCTGCGAGACGCGAGCAGTCACGGAGAGCTGAAAGCAGGGAGAGGGGGATGTGCACGCATTCCAGATCTCTCTCTCCCTGTCAAAGGAAGAGCAGAAGCTCCCGCCTTGGTCAGTGGACCAAGGCAACGCGAGGAAGAGTTTTGAAAGTTCCTTCTCTTCTCCTATAAGTAATCCCTGCGTCCTGGGAATGTGGGGAAGCGGAGGCTTAAGTACGTAAAATGTGTAAAGTACCTAGCTGGCCTCAGTGGGCACGTGCCCAGAATGTTCTCTGCTCCCCGCTACTCTCTTCCATGCTGGAGCTTCCTAAGGGGGTGGGGGGTGGTCTGGATAATCTGTGCTTTATGTTTGTTGAATTGAACCCATCACTTTTATTTACTGAGACCTCACGTGCTTATCACTAAGCTTACTTAGTTCAAAACAAGTGTAAGGATTACAGAATTTTTCAGACCAAGAAGGGACCTTCGTGATCACATCCAATGCCCTGACTTTACAGAGAACAAGGCTGGGGTCCCCGAGCTGGGGTTTCCAGGCTGGGAAGATGGAGATGCGCGCTCCCGGCTCAGAGCGCCCCCCGCCCCAGCGCAGTCCCTGGGGGCACCGCAGAGGCGGGGTCTCAATCACATCTGTATCCACAAAACCCCAAGAAGTGTCTGGCATGTTGCTGGCTCTCAGAAAATTCCCTGTTAAATAAATTAATTTACGATATCCCCCTGCTAGGACTTTGGCAGTCAAATTACAGCTTGTGGCTTTGCAAGACGACTGTGAACAAATACAATCTGTGATATAACCTTCTCAAACCACGTATGGCAGCTTAAGGTTAGCTTCTGTCATGGACTGTAGTGAAAATTAAGACATTTCAGCATCCTAAAGTGTGTGTGTGAGTGTGTGTGTGTGTGTGTGTGCTGTCTGGAAAAAATCCAGCCATAAATTCCTCCATTTTTCATATTACATGGCTGGATACTTTCCAGACAGCCATATGTGTGCACACACACACACTCACACACACACACACGTATACATACAAGTAGGTGAGATAATTTTTTGAGAATACGTCAGAGTAGTGCATCACTCAGCGTGTGTTGTATTTTTACTTCAGGTAGGAGAAGTAATCACAGGTGGTCGGCGACCACCCAAGTCCGTGACGACGACGACGTCAGACCGCAGCAGAGAGCAGACAAACACCAGGTACCACCTCTCCGGTCTGCCCTTAGCTTTACTGCACGTTCTCTTCACTGTCACAGGCTGGCTGGAATGCACCCCCAAAAGATACAATGATGTAAAGTTCTGAAATAATTCCTACCATGAATGTTAATGTGTGTTCCCTAAAACTTAGACTCTTGATTTGCAGGGCTCTCGATCCCTAAAAAATAAATCTGTGCCCATATGGGTCCCAGTTTCTCGGGAGAGTGATCCCAGCAGTGGTGATGCCAACACCAGTGGCCTCTGACATTGACCAAGTACTCACTTTGTGTCAGGCACTGTTCTCTGAGCTTCACCCATATTGACATGTTCAACCCACACAACTTTTATCCTCAGTTTACAGATGGGGAAACTGAGGGAGAGAGAAGTGTAGACTGTTTGGGAGTCAAGTTGCCATGCCATGTTGGGACAGCTGCTGAGCCCTGCTTGTAATGCTGCTCACACTGTATCCCTTTTGTGACCCACATGTCACTTCATAGATTCCCAATCTCTCAAGGCTGCAAGGGCCAAGAGGCCCCCTCAGGTGCTCTCCTGTTATAGGTCATGACCTAGCCTGTACATCTTTCCTAACAAGACCTTGACCCTCTTGAGAGAATATTCACCTCATTCTGAGTATCTCCCAATGTTCCGAAGCCTCTCTATGATGGTTAACTGGGGAGTCTAGCTCTGCCCGCCCGAGACCCTCGGGACAAAGCCCACCTCCCAGAGGCAGGGACATGCCTGATGGCATTTTGGACAAAGCTCTCATTCTTTCTCCTTTCTTCCTTAGAACGAACGTAGCAATTCTTGCAACTTTCCTTGTATTTGTCATGACTCTTTCCATCCAGATGGCAAGATCTATTTTGAACCAAGGCAAACTATCTTGGTAATACAAATGCATGTGCTAGAATTATCATTATAAAAATACCTGCCCAAGAGCTATATTTATGTCTTGCATAATACAAGCAATCAGAAGTCTGTGTGTACAAAGATAGCTGCTGACGTTTTGTAGGGGTTTTCGAACACAGGGTTTGTTAGAACAGGTATGGAACTGAATTCCTACAGAGAGCGGGGAGCGGGTTTTAACCTTGGAAGTCCACTCATGTGTCTGTCTCCCAGCTTAGTGACTTCCCTTCAGGTACATGTGTGATTTACAGAGCTTCCAAGGCATGAGGACCGTCGTGAACATTCACGGTCATAAGTAACCCCCAGCAGCACGAACACATGCAAAGGGTCGGGATCTAATTTGTGAGGCACTGCGGGGACGGGAAGCCAAGCCGTTCCTCACCGCTGGTTTTCAGGCCCCAGGAATGCCAGCGTCACTGATGCCACGTGACGCCCAGAGGTGCCTTTGCACCGCGCTTCATAGCAGTACCTCCTGTGCTAGCTTTGGAAGGGCTTTCTTGTTCGTCTTTTTTTCCTGAGAAATGATCACCGCACAACCATACGTACGAACAGCGTGTCTGTGTGAAGGTTGTCTGTGGAGCTCCTGAAGCACTGACGAACCTCGTTATCCACATTACCTCTGGCTGGGCCAAACAGCTCCCCGAAAAGGTTGCCCACAACAACAAGGTCAGGCAGGTCGGTGGTCAGAGGGAAAAGAGGACTACAGATGCACCCCCACACTGGGAGGCCCGGGCAGGCCCCTCGAGCCCCTCACAGCCAGCCCGGCACCTCCTTCATGCTCTGGATAGAAGCCAAGGAGCCCACAGAGCAGGGTTTTGTCCATCAAGACTGGATGGGGTCGTGTTTTGCTGGGAAGGTGCTGGTTCACCTTCAGTGAACCCTTGTGGTCCGGTGACACTGTATATGATGAAGGCAGACACCCAGCTTCCTCAGAAATGGATTTGTTGAGTGCTGAGTGCCTTCCCTGTCTCTGATGCCGTGCTCTGTCTTACCGGGAGCATTCACTATTACCCCATTGTCTGCACGCTCCACAGTTTGTTTCTCCATGTACCTCCTGGAGGACGTCCTGTTTGCTTCTAGTTTGTGGCCCTTGTCATAGGTGTGTACTAGCATCTCGTGGTTTCAATGTGCGTTTGCCTGGTGACACACGGTGTGAAGTATCTTTGCGAATGCTTATTGCTGACTGCATGTCTCCCCTCCCGAGGTGTCTGTGAAGGTCTGTGCCCTAACCTTTCCATCGTGCCGCCTGTTTTCTTACTGTTAATTTTAAGGAGTTCTTTGTGTATCTTATCAGATGTCTTTTGTAAATATTTTCTCCAATCTATGGTGTCTCGTGTCATTCTCCCCAGATTATCTTTCACAGAGAAGTTTTTAATTTTAATGACGTCCAACTTGTCAACTATTTATTTCATGAATCATGCCTTTGGTTACTCAAGGTTTTCTAGATTTTTTCCCCTACGTTATCTTCTAGGAGTTTTAGAGTTTTGCATTTCATGTTTAGGTCAAGAAATCCATTTTGAGTAAATTTTGTGATGGCTGTAAGGTCTGTGTCTAGATTCCTGTGTGTGTGTGTGTGTGTGTGTGTGTGTGTGTGTCCAGTACTTCTAGTACCGTTTGTTAGAGACTGTCTGCAGTGACTCATCTTTGCTCCTCTGTCCAAGGTCAGTTGTTGCCTGTATTCATGGACGTTTGTTTCTGGGCTCTCTTCCTCTGCACCATGCTGTCTCGATTACCGGAGGTTCCTAGTAAGCCTTTCAGTTGAGGAGTACCATCCGTCCACCAGCTTTCTTTTCCTCCTCCAGTCCTGTGCTGGCTCGTCTGGGTCTTTCGCCTCTCCGTGTAAACTTTGCAATCAGTTTGTCAATATCCACAAGACAACTTGCTGGGTTTTTGACTGGATTGCGTTGATCGTACAGATCGACTTGAGAACCGACATTCTGACAATATTGACTCTTCCTACCCACACACATGGGATGTCTCCCCATTTATTTAGTTCTTCTTTGGTGTCCTTCATCAGAGTTTAGTAGTTTTCTTCAGAAACCAGAAGTCACTATAGAAGATCATATTCTTATAACAATCAAAATTATTGAACTTTTTAATGGTTAATGCGTTCTTATTCTGGTTTTAGAAATCCCCCCACCTTGAGGTCCTAAAGGTAACCCCCGATGTTATGAGGATTAGTGTGGCCCTCCAGTGCCTAGGCCTGGCCACTTCCTGTGTAATACCCAGAGCTTCATGGGTAATTAAAGTCCTGAATGCAAATTACCCCTCACAGCAAGCGAGCACCCGGAGGAGCTGGGTCCTGGCTTTGCTCACTCTGTTACTCAGATCCAGAAGTTGTGGCCCAGGAGAGATGCCTGGGAGTGAGATAAGCTGCTTTTCCTCAAAGTCAAGGACAACATAATTCTAACAGCCGAATTTAGATATTTACTTAATTAAGCCACCGATATCATAGCCTTTTAGATAAGAACATAGTAATTAGAAAGCACAGTTGTATCTAATAATGACTGTAATGTAGGCCTTTGAAAACGCTAACTTTCTGCGTAGTTTATGGTGTACAGGCTGAGTCGTCAGCACATACTGCTCTACGCTCTCGGGATACTTCGTCTTTTTCTGCAGCAGGTCTGTGTGTATTAGTCTGAATACTGAGAGGACTCGCACACTCACATGCCTTCAAGGGCTGAGCAGATTGCAGAGCTGAGGCTGAAGGGGACATTTTGCAAGAACAGCAGAGAGTTTACACTTTCCAAAGAGAATCCAGCCTCCGTCCCCCCCCCCCAACAAACCGTGTCCCCTGCGTGAATTTGGTCTGAGGACATCGGTTCGGAGCTCCCGGATCAGACTGACTGTGATTTTCTTTAGGTCACAGATCATTTCCTTTTTAATTTCAATTTCCAACAACAGTAGAATGATTTCTTTTTCATTTATTCAACAAGTATTCATTCACTAGAGGTGTATGCCACAGCTACGAGATGAAAAAAGACAAAATCTCTGCTTCAACGATGTCAGTCTGGTAGGCAAATAGACCAACAATGAGACGATTACGTGGCATTATGATAAGTTTTCTATTAGCGCGCTGTGCTGTATTATTAGATGTCACCAGGAAACTTACCTGTTTGAATAAACTGTGGGATTACTGGTGTCTGGACTACAGTAGGCACTTACTCTCTATCTGCTGAGTAACTGACTGAATGAACGGTGTCGTGATTGCAAAGTAATTGGATCAACAGAATCACTGGGCCAACTCTATATAAATGCCACTTACTGGGCCCAGCTCCAGGCCTCTGGAATCGGAACTGCCACAGCAGCAGCCCGGTGACCGCACCACCTAGTGTTTCTACGCCTGTGAGGAAGAGGCCCTTCCTGGTTCTGGTTCACAGAAGCTGTCGCGGAGAGCCGTGCGTGAGGGCAGGGCGGCAGGTTCCCGTGAGAGGGACATGGGTGGATGGAGCCGTGCTGTGCACCTGGCCTTGTATACACACACGCCCCTGCCAGGCCGGGACAGGTGGGGCTGCCTGCCGCCCGGGGTGCACGAGCCTGATGAGCTGCCTGCAGGAGGCAGACCTGGGGGAGCGGAATCTCCCAGCCGCCGGTGCGCTCGCACAGCCCTGCAGCACCTTTCAGCCCTCCAGTTCTCCGAGGGTCAGGCTCCTACAGGGCCCTGAGCCGCCTGACAGCAGGGACAGTCTCTCCGTTTTTGTTTCTGTGTTCCAGGGGTCACCCTGGCCAGTGGCTGCTGACTCCGTGAATGAGTAAGTTGAATCCGTTTGAACTTTAATTTTAAGTGATCCATCAATTTCCTTTGGCCTTTTTTATTGTTAACAGCGGCAAGCAGACTGAGAAACTAGAAGTGGATCCCAGCAAGCATTCCTTCCCTGATGTGGCTCACATCGTGCAAGGGGACAAACAGCCCCCCAGAAGAGTCCGATCCGAACCCAAAATGACCCCGAGGGAGGAGGAGCCAGACTTTGAAGACAACCCTGAAGTACCTCCGCTGATCTGAAACCACAGGCAGAATTGACCGTGACCACCAGACCCGGCTGCGCTCAGTGCAGAGAGCGGTGTTCAGTTACCAGTTCCACCACCGCTCCGGTGTTTTAGCTCCTACTTTGTACATAATATTCTTAAACTAGTTTAACATTTAAAAGGTCTGCCTTAAGTGTGCTGTAACTCATCACTTGTCTAGAATAAAGTGTTGGCTAGTGAGATGTTCAGTACATCATCAGACTGACCTAACACAGTTACCCTTCAACAACCAGAAACAACGCTGTTATGGACCGAAGGTTTGTGGGCTCCCCCACCCCGCCTCCAGTCCATGTACCGAAGCCCTGACTCCCAGTGTGATGGTGTTTGGAGACAAGTAGGTTTTAGATGAGGTCACAAGGATGGGGCCCCCAAGATGAGATTAGAGTCCTTAGAAGAAGAGGAAAAGGGACCCCTGACCCGTTGTGGACCAGTGTTGCTGACCCTGAGCTGGGTCCATATGCCCGGACGGGCCTGCTCTGCACAGCATCCCCTCCCCCACACCCCGCGGGCTCCCTGCCTGCCGTCTGCCAGGTCCTTGTACAGGAAGGTAATGAGATCTTTTTTTTTAAATTAAATTTATTGGGGTGACAGTGGTTAGTAAAATTTTACAGGTTTTCAGTGCACATTTCTATAAGACATAACCTATGTGTCGCATCGTGTGTTCACCACCCAGAGTCAGGTCTCTTCTGTCCCCATATATTTGACCCCCTTTCCCCTCCTCTACCATTCCCCTGCCCCCTTAACTTCTGGTGAGATTTTTTTATGATCAAAGAACCCCGGATTCAAGAATCCACTTCAAGAACGCTTTTCTAGTCTGGAAAATTCTCATACTTGACTAACATTTATAAACCACTTATGAAGTACCTAGCATGGGGCCAACACCATGTGAAGTGCACCATAGGTGGGAATGCCTGATCAGAGTAACCCTGCAATGGTGGGAGTATTCACCCCATTTTATAGATAAGGAATGTGGGCGTGTTGAGGTTGGATGACTTCACACTGTTAAAGAACAGAGTCGGGATTGAAACTCAGATTTATCTTATTTCAAACGTGTGCACTTCCTTTTTTGGGGGCGGGGGGTGGCGGTAGTTCCCTGGCTGGGAATCGAACCCAGGCCACAGCGTTGAGAGCACCGAAGCCTTAGCCACTGCACCGCCAGGGAACCCCCTGCATGCACTTCCTACTACGCATGTTTCTTTTATACTGCACCACACTGATTCGTAAGAAAAATATACACACTTCCATAGACGTACATCAAGATCACTCCCTCCCCTCCACTGACACATGAAGAATCCCAAACTCTTCCCTTGTATCAAAAGAGAAACGCTGCCCCTGCCTTCAGTGCCAGCTGCGACCTGCTGGGAACTCCCACACCTGGTGGGGGAGGAGCAGTGACTATTTTTTCATTGTAATGTCTCTTTAAATCAACCCCTTCCTCTTTTCTTACTTCTGTTCATTAGCCTGGTTGCTAAGCTGGCACCGTGAAGTGGTGTTAGAGTGTCCCCAAATTAATAGTGCCTCATCAGCACTGAGGCAGCGTGTGAAATTACCTTCTGAAGTGTCATCCGAATGCGGTTAGCGCCCCGTCAGCTGCTGACTTCAGACAAGAGTGGGAGCTCAGCAGAAATCCCAGCGGCCTGCAGGAGCCATTAGCAGCCTGCTGAGGTCAGAGAAGGCCAAGTCCTCCCTGCCCAGGCGTCCTTCCCGCCGCCGCCGGAACTCAGGGCCCAGGGCTTCCGGGGCTAGTTCTTCCGGGCCTGCTCTGTAACTGGAGCACATTGCGTATCCAGGCAACTGGAGAGGTCAGCTGGGGGTGTGCTAATGGGACAGGGTCGGGGGCCACTCCCTGGCATCATGGAAATGCTGCCCCTGCCTTCAGTGCTGGGTGCGACCTGCTGGGAACCCCCACACCTGGTGGGGGAGGAGCTGGGGGGGGGCTGTGTTAGAATAAAGGGGAGCTCAGTGGGTGCCTCCTAGCGGGATTTCCTCCAAGTAGGTCTTGGGGCAGCCCGACTTGTGGTTAGCCCGCTGAGATTGTGGAGTTTCTCCCCAGCATGAACACCAGTGATTCCCAAAGCGGCCAGTCTCCGCATTTAAAAGCTTTACAGGGACTGACAGTCTCATTTATTGAGATTCAATGTACTCATCCAGCTGCTCACAAAATAGAGCAAACTCAGGCCAGGTCGGTCTGTCCCAAGACCTGAAACCCTCCTGCATGCCAGAGAGGGGCCAGGTAGCAGAAGGGAAGGTTGTAGCTGAGGGAAGCACTACTGGTAACACAGAAAGTCCTGGAAGATAAGGGTCCCCACAAAGGTGGGACACATCCTTGTTTGTCACTTACTAGCTGTGTGATCTTGGAATGCTACCTCCCCGCTTTGAGCCTCAGTTTCCTCATCTGTAGAATAAGGTTTACAATCATGCTGATCTCATCGAGTTGGTGTGAGGGTTAAACTACTGGCATAGAGTGGCCACATCAATAACCACTAGTTATCAAGATGATGATGGTAGTGGTGGTGGTGGCGGTGACGATTATGATGATGGTGGTGGTGATTATTTTGTTGACAGATTAATGTATACAAAGTGCTTACTAATTAAAACAGTATGGTACTGGAACAAAATAGAGTCTAGAAACAGGACCATATGGACACTTGATCTATAACAAAGGAGAGATGAGAAAGCAACAGAGAGAGAATGATTTCTTCAACAAATGATCCTAGGTCAAGTGGCTATCTGTATGGAAAAAGAAATGAAACAACCCCAACCTCACATAAAACTCAACATATAGGAGGCTATCTTTAGATTTAAATGTGAAAGGTAGTGCAAACAGGCTTCTAGGTAAGTGCCACCATGCTGGACCTCCCTAAGTGGTTCATCCCATCGTGTGAGCTGGCCAATCACTGAGGCACATTTGAACAGTAAACCAGGTAACTGTATCTTAAAAGCATGAATGAGGGGAGCCGTGCTCCTCTTGTATTTCCCTCAGTCCACGCAGCGAAATCCGTTTTTCTTGTCCCCACCATGGTGAGCCCACCTAAGCAAAGTTCAGGATGAGTCTTGGCAGGGAAACGGTCCTCTGCCCCACCTGCATCTGGGTCTGCGTGGCAGGCCTGTCATCTGGGTCCGTGCATCCAGGTGGATGGATGGTTTCCAAATCTCTTCTTTGGGAGCACTCAGATGATTCAAGGCACCCTCAGGATCCCAGCAGCAGTCTAGATTCGAGGGCCACTCCTTTTCCAGGTGGCTCTAGTATGAAAGACAAGGGATTTTCAGGGATGAATAGAGTCAGTTCTCACTTCCCTCGTGCTCCTGAGCTTTGCGTGTGGTTCCACTGGTCAGCGCCCCAGCAGCACAGAGGGTGAGTGTAGGATTCAGTTTGTCCAAAGGCCTATGTGACAGCCTCTAGAGGGAAATGTGACTGATGACCACCTGAGGGCCAGCTATGCCCTAGGCATGGGACCTCATCGCTAATCTGCGGAGCGATTCCCTGAGGTTCTTATTTTACAGAGAAGTGACGTTACTTATCCAGGATCACACAGCTAAGAAATAGAAGAGCCAGGATGGAAACACAGACCTGGCACCTCCTCGGTACACAGGTTTTTATCCTGAGGGCAGTTAGGCTGGAGCTCAGCCATCGCAGCACAGATATGAGCACTACTGGCCCCTGCCTACGTCGGAAGGGAAGGCATCCAACTTCTTGGAAAGTGACTGAGTAGTGACCTCTCGCCCTGTCTTCCCCATGGTCCCATCCCTCTGTGAGATTTTGCTAGAAGCTCCACAGAGGAGGGAGTCCGAGGTGGTGCTTGCTGGCTGGGACCCGAGGACCTGCCACTGTTTTATCGTTAGACCTGATGTAGGTCCTTTCCTGAGCTTTAGGTGTTAAGTAAGCAAGTAGGAGTCATTTTCATCAATCATCATTTTTTTAAGGAAGAAATATCTTTAAAAATACAATCTAAAATGTGTTCTTTCACCAGCAATGACGTAATTCACAATAAACCAGAAAATGCACATGCTTTTGGTGACATATTCGGTGAAGTGAGGCTAATCTAATATTGTGAAAATGCTAGGAATAATAGCTCACATTTACTAAGCATCTACTGTGTGCCC